>UZAN01040529.1:48606-76414 GCA_900618425.1 Echinostoma caproni
TTGTCTTCAGTGATAATCAGTCAGTTCATTTGGCCCGACAGCAACGAAGGGACACACAGATGACAACCTGTTAACTCCAATCGAAACCTCTCACCAAGTCAGGACTTCCATGCGGGTTAAGGGCTGACTTGGCACATACCTGCACGGCTTGATTGATATTCGTATATAACTCACAGTTACTTTTAAGTACTGTGAAGTCCGAAGGATACTCAGTCAAATCGATCAACATTGAATTTCAGTGACGCGTAACACTGGAGCAAGTCAGTGGCAGTTAATCAACAAAATTCAGGTGGGATGGTCATTTGCCAGTGTGTGGCACAACGATACACACACACATCTAGCCCATTTCATTCAAGAACCCCGTATTTCTCTGACGCACAGCACAGCACAATAGTTCATTGTAGTGCGTGTGTGCTGATTACTGGGCTCAATTTACCCTCCTGCGCCACGGAACTCCACGTATGTTCACTACCATGTGATCTAAAAAAGTTGACTTGAATAAATCAGAATTTTATAAACTTATACCCGGTTGATTCAAGCGGGGTTAAGCAGAGAAACAATGTCACGTGTACCTAAATGTAATACAGATTGTTTCGAGTGCATCGCTCACAAAATCCTCCGTTTCTATCTTGTTTACAATCCCCGTAACCAGGCTCCTTCTCACACACAATTTGGAGTAGAAAATGTTTTTGCGTTTTCCGCGATTTGAGCCCTAAGATTCATTTTCATGTGCCGAGTGACATCAACATCCAAGCCCGGGTCGGAGTTAGAATATTCTGAATGAAGAATGTGAGCGTAGCATATAAAGTTGGTTCTCTCAACCAACGCGACATTGGACAACAATGTGGAACAAGCGAGCATGCATGATCAGATTGTGCTGGCAAAAGATCACAGTCGTATACATTATGCTGTTTAGTCCATCACTCGCTCTAACCTCGCTGGGCAAATGTCCCCCTGTTCTACCGGGCGTGCTAAATGTGCACCTTGTCGCGCATACCCATCTGGATGTGGGCTGGATAGAGACCAGAGATTCATATTATCATTATCGTGTACGTCTTATATTGAATTCCGTGATTGATCAACTGATTCGAAACCATTCATATCGATTCACAGTGAGTGAGATCAACTATTTCAGTCAATGGTGGTCGGCACAAACAGTACCACTGCGGAATGCCGTACACAAACTAGTCTGTGAAGATCGATTGCATTTTGGGCTGGGTGGCTGGGTCAGTGCAGATGAGGCAGTCGGGCACTATTCTGACTTGATTGACCAGCTCACACTTGGACGACAGTTCATTCATCGATGGTTCCGGTCATGTGGTCGACCTCGAATGGCCTGGCAAATTGATACATTCGGACATTCACGATCACATGCGGACGTTTTCTACGAGGCTGGTTACGATGGAATTGTTTTCGGACGAGCGGATTTCCGCGAAAAGTCGTGGATGCGACGGGAACAGCGATTAGAATCGTTGTGGGACACCAAATCCAATCCGAAAGAAGACAGTCGACTGTTTACATCTTTTTTACCCATTTCCTATTGTAACCCGACCAAAATGTGTCCGGGTTTCGATTGTTTGGTTAGTGAAAAACAACTCTACGAGGTTTTTCATGCCATGCACAAACAAATACGAGTACAAAGGAACCACGTTAGCAGCCAACAGCTACTGTTACCCATTGGATGCGATTTTTCATTCGAATATGCACAGAACAACTTTAAGGCGATTGATCGATTGATCGATTACCTGAATTCGAAATATCCGATTGATGAGATTCGTGTGTTCTACTCGACACCAGATTGTTATCTGACTGCAATCAATTCAATGTGGAAGCCTGCGATTGCGTTTAGTGTGAAACAGGGTGATTATCTCCCCTACGCGGATGTACCGAAGCGTTACTGGGTCGGTTTCTATACGAGCCGACCAGCTTTAAAAGCTTATTTGAGACTGGCGTCTGTGCTGAAAACGGTGATTGAACACGTGAGTGTGTACTGGTAGATCAAGATATTTTTCGTTACTGAATTTATTTCTAAAGATGACCGATGCAATTTGAAAAGTCTGAAGAGATTTCGCTCCCGAGGAGAGAGCTCTTCAGCATCCGAATGATGCATCTCCCCCCTTCCTGAAAATTGTATCATTGTGTGTTCAATAAAAGGAAGTTAAATATCAAAAAATGTCAACTAAGTTGAAAACATTATGAATTCTAAAAGTGCCAATTGGAAGCTTGTGTTAGCTTTTCTGTTAGCAGTGATCTATCAGCATTGATTTACTGCATATGCATTGGGCGATTATTTGTTTGTCAACGAATCTATCTTTAATGAGTGTATCTTATCTGTAAAGCCGTAGTAGAACTATCGTGAACATTAGATCGAACTATTTGAAGGCTCAAACATCTAAGGAATATGATGCAGGAGCGCTAACGTTCACAAGATGTAAGAGCTGGGGTGACGACAACCAACAGTTCTGCATTGATGGTTTAAGGCAGCTCATTTTCAAGGCTATTTTGATTTCCTCGTGATCACTTATACGTCTGTTTATCGGTAAAAGGCCGCGTGTATAAATATATCTATCTCACGAAGCTTAAGGGTGTACAACATGTGTATCACAAGTCAGTATTTTTTATTGAGATTGTGGAAAGTTCAATATCCTCGGTGAGATTCGACCCCCACGCCTGGACCCCGGCTGTGCTTTTGTACAGCGCGCTTTCTACCATCTGAGCTACGAGGTCTACATCTATAGAACAGATCTTTTCACATTCGAATCACCCATCCAACTTACAGAGGGATATAACATCCACCAGCTTGCATGTAGGCTGAGTGCCACGACAGGTTTTCCCTGGAATTAACCGGAGTCCACCGAATGAACCTCCAAGGTACGGTCAATTGTTCACACTGTTGTTTGGCAGATTTTTTTCCATTTCGATGCTTGATACGATCATAAAACTAGTGTGTGAGATCGTTATGAGCCAAGTACGACCGCTGAGTACGACGTATTCAAATGAGTCAGGCGTGAAGTCATGCCGCAGCAAAAGTGCATTATGATCAATCGATCGATCGATCGATAGATCGACCAACCTGATTCTCTCTTGTTCTGGCCAACCCCTGATAAATGTGTCCTGATGTGGTATATTGCGTCACTGTTGTGTTGACAATCGCCCCTAATTCAGATCAACATGACGCCGAAACAGTTTAGGTTCTTAGTGGTGTTTGGAACTCTGTTGCATTTTGTGATCTGCTCGTTGCATTGCATCTCGCCCAGCTGTTCACATTCGGATCCTCATGCACTCAACATTCACCTCGTCCCACACACACATGACGATGTGGGTTGGACAGCCACTGTGAGTGAATACTATTCCGGTCTGGTCAAGTCGATCTTGGACTCGGTCATTACAGAATTGCTTCGCAACAGAGCATATAAATTCACCTATGTGGAAATGGCTTTCTTCACTCAGTGGTGGCGTGAACAGACACCAAAACGACAAGATACAATACGCCAGTTAGTACTCGACGGTCGACTCCAGTTCGATTTAGCTGGTTGGGTCAGTGCGGATGAGGCGACCGTACACTATGCCGATCTGATCAATCAGCTCACCCTGGGACGTCAGTTTATTCGTCAGACATTCGGCTTGTGTGCACGTCCCCGTACAGCGTGGCAGGTGGACACATTCGGACATTCGCGTACACATGCCTACGTGCTCCGAGAGGCCGGTTACGAAGCGTTGTATTTTAGCCGGATGGACTATCTGGAGAAGCACAGTCTGCGCGAAATGAGACAACTGGAATTCTTTTGGATGCCGTCGGTGGAAACAGGTGGCGTCATCGACAAACAGTCCGGTCCAGGTTTATTCACAAGTGTACTTTACAATAATTATTGTTATCCAACAAGTATGTGTTTTTCAAACGACTGTGCCTACTTGTTGGCTGAGGAGACAGATCCCGACGGTCACTTGATCGAACAATTCCACAACTATATCCGGAAACGAATGCGTGCATACCGATTCAATCACATTCTTGTTCCGATGGGTTGTGACTTCTCGTACTACGATGCTCGATACACATTCGATCATATCAACCGGCTGATTAGATTGGTGAATGGAACGCAAATCAACGGGACACGTCTGAATGTGTTTTATTCGACTCCATATTGTTATGCGAGGGCTGTAAATCGACAGTGTCAATCCGGAGTGCTTTTACGTCAACGTCATGGGGATTTTCTACCCTATGAAGATCGTTCGGGGCACTTCTGGACAGGATTTTACACTAGCCGTCCCAGCCTGAAGCAAGTTGCACGACAAGCTGCCACAATTCAAACCATAGGGGAACAAGTGAGCCTGTTTCAGCGGTTGTTTAACAGCATCGGTGTCATCCTCATCCATATCATCAATAAAAATCCATGATTAGGTTAGCTGATGAATTTAGTCGCGCACAGGGTAAATGCGAAATAAACTGACAATCAGTACATCACGATTTCGACCTTCTCAGGGGGGAAGGGGATCTTATCAACAGGGAAAATGCATCGACGAATTGAGAACCGAGTCTGAGTGCTTGTTCGGAGAACACAAATTGTTCATCCGACTACTGGGTGGGTAGTTCACTTTGTACATGCGCACTGTGGTACAGCTCACTTGTGTGTTTGTGTGTGTGTGTGTGTGTGTGTGTGTGTGTGTGTGTGTGTGATCATCTTACAGCATGACCTCTGATTCGTCTTAGTCTCAAGGTCAGTTGGACTCGATCAAGTGGATAGTAAGCTTGTGTTCCACTGTGAGGTCTCCAGTTCTTTTGGTTAAACGATACCTAGGTCCTATGCAATCATTTACCTTCTGATTAAACCGAATCATGCCGTCCTCTGTTTCAGGGTTATACTCGTAACTACTTGTGCATAGTGTTGTGGGATAAGTGACATTGATTAGAACTGACCATCCTTCAGACTTCACCTTTACACAGAATACTCAGTTCTTCCAGTCAACCATACACTGGAAGAATCAATCAATTTATATCTTAAAAGTAGATCAGGAGTTCCTTCACAACTGTGATAATATTCATGCATTGTAATCCTGTTTGACAGTACGGTGAGGACAATTATCAAACGGGTTTGACAACTTCTAAGAGGCCGTATAGTTTATTGCATGAAGTCTAGTAAAGTTTTCTTCCAACTGGAGGGGTGAGTAGAAGAGGACCATTTAAATTTCACTTTACTTCTGAGTGTATCGTTACCTGGAAGAACAGAGTATTGTGCGTGAAAATGAAGTTGGAAGGATGGTCAGTTTAATTCAACATTATCCCATGCGTGGATTCGAATCCAACCGAGGCTAAGGAACTTTTCGTAATCGACATAAAAACTTCAAATCTGCCAAAACAACCATTTGAACAACGGTATTGTCATCAATGGGGGAAAATCGCGACGGTTCAAAGGTTTATTGATAGTCAATAACCTGGAAGTAGGAATCGCGGGACTCAGCAACCAGTTTTCAAGATCGTATGAGACTTTCTGATGTTCTTAACTTAAACCCCTTTTCCTCCCCCTCTCCCCTGTCTATACGTCCTCCACAATGCCTTCAAACAACACAGCTTGATGTGTTTGCTCCAATTGATTCGGCGGCTGATCTGATTAACGCGGTTCGAGAACAGGTGGCCACACTACAACATCACGATGCAATCACGGGGACGGAACAGCAGCATGTGGCTGATGACTATCTAAGCAATCTGTATGACGCCCTCGTCCCAGCCAAAATACACGTGACTAGAATGATGGAAAATCTCACACTGTCAGGGTTGTCCGGTTTAGAATAACATCTTTCACGTTCCTGGTGACTATGTACAACTCATTGGGATGGGAAATTGATGGACAACAATGGATTCGTGTTCCCGTCTATATTCCAACCTCGAATGAAACCATAGAAACAGAAAATATGACTTACGTTAAAATCGAGATTAAACCAGCTTACAGGTGGCCAAATGCACCGAAGATTCTCGGACAACTCAATCCAATCAGTGAACGAACATATACCATACCTGAACGAAACCTGATCAGTAGCCCAGCTAATATGGAATTGATTTTCAGTCCAACTCAGGATAATCTCCGACTGCCTGCGCTGGGGTTTTCCAGCTTCAGTGTGACTCTCACTCGACTCGCCAGACCTGTTCCGGTTCAACATTTTCAAACTTTTGACCACATACACCGCGCAAAAGTACGTATGCACCTGGAGGTGGATCGTGGACAGATCACTGTATCAGCTCTGCATCTGGATGGTGGAAGAAGGCTTAAAATCATGATCGCCATGTTCTACTACTATGGCAGTGTGAATCCTGAAAATGCGTCTGGCGCGTATGTCTTTGTGCCCAGAAAAAACACACAGGCGATTCCACTGATTCCCCAAAGAATTTCGGTAAGTTTAACTGCTATCATTCACATTTTTCTATCCATAATTTTCCAACGACATTTAGAACTACTCGTGAGTAGTATGAAAGTTGAAATATAGGCTAGATTGTTAAGATCGGTTGTTGCCACTTGCTGATGATGTAGGTAGACCGTCAACAATGAAGCTTACATTTTGGGGGTTTATTCTCATAATTCCCAAGGAGACAAAAATTACGTACTGCTCAAAATTTCTAACTTGGCCACCACAGATATTAATTCGTTATCACACTACAATTTCATCGCAACTATAAATAAACTTTAGACAGCTTTCAGGTTGTGAACCTCCAGGAAGGTGACAAATCAATTTTTATGCCTCGAATTTCTATGGAAAGTGCCATACTCAGTATTTTGGCATTGTTCCTTTAATCTGTGTGAGTGACTGAACTTTTTCAGTTAGATGTTTGCATTTGAAACCGTTTAAAAAACACTTCTGTGTTGAATTTACTTCAGAACTAGGAGGGGAATATATACAAGTACTTCAATTAGTGATGACAGAATGAACAAGAAGACAAGGAAATCGAAATCGGTTAGGACAAACGGGGTGTGAAACTCCGCATTAGTGTCGCGTAATTGGCCTCTTTGATTCCTGCCTGCGGATGCTTCGTTTCCCCTATCGTGATATAACCTGGCATGTGCTGTTTGGTCACAGTGTCACTGTTAAAAGGGGCTAAACTTGTTTTCGACTAATAAATAAAACCTATTATTATTATTAATTTATTTCTGTAAGTGTTTATAATATTCCTTTTTTCACTGCCCTTTACACTTGCAGCTACTTCCGTGCCCGTTACCGCCTCTCTCTATCTCTGACGAAATTCCGCACAGATTAATCTGAAGTGTTCATTCTCGAGGGCAATTTAGCATGGTATGCAGTGTGCTTGTCCAACAGGGATTCGGAGTAGATAAAAAATATGCCTTACGGCATTCATATCTCTATCTAGATTATGAGAACTAAAACATGGTGTTGTCAGAACGGATTCGATAACGAGTCATGGCTTCAGACTTAAGGGAAAGAGACACTGTTCTCCCGAAAGACTCGTGGCCCAACGGTTGCGTACCGCACTCTAGTTAAATCAACAACTTGTTTGGTGGTGGCTTTCGTTAATCCGAAGCCCAATTGTAATTACTGAAATCATAGAAGTCAATTTCAAACACTTCACGACATCACTTCATTCTTAGATCCGTCATTATGAGATAAAACAAGAACCGCCAGGTAGTATGAATGAACGACAGTAAGCAATCCTAATTCATTGGAGAAATAACCTTTACCCAGCATTTAGTGATCATTTGGAGAGTTTTGTGACCTGCCAGTCCTGGGCTACATGATGCAATCACGTCTGGCTCGTTCACCAGCACGGGTGTGGCGAGAGCGTTTCGCGACCGGTATCTCACACCGCGAAGCTATATGACAAGCTATCCTCATGCTACAATCGTTCGATTTATTTATTCTTCTTCCTCAGTCACTGCGAAAGCGCGACCTTGAGCGCTAACAAAAGTTAGTTACCTCTATAGCGATCCTCAGTGGTTAGGGTTCAGCAGAAATTAGAGGAAACTGGCAAATTCCGGTGGACAGTCAACTTTGTGGACTCCATGCGAAAGTGACTGCCCCCAGTGATCACAAAGGAGAGAATAAAACATGAACGAGATGAAAGTACAATACCTGTAAACCAAGTCTATGGGTGACTTCGATAAATAAATTCTATTCATGTTTCTTGTTATGACTTTGTCATTTTACAGCTGTGATGCACCAGCAGCCATCGTCAAAATCCAGAAATCGTACATTTTAACGGCATTCGGCTCATGGAGGCAAAGACATAGGTGAATATTATTGCGAATAAGTTGCGTCTGATATGGAGCAATATTATTTTGAATCCCGCGAATGAGGTTGAGCATTGGGAGGAACAAACGCGATGAAAGTCAAGGTGTTGCACTAGTTTGGTCAGTACTTGCAAACGTCGTTCCTATTATGCGTTCGAATTACCTATTTTCTACGAACTACGGAAAACACTAATGTAATATCTTAGAAAAGAGCCCCAACGTACAAATAAAGGACGATCAGTCAATCTTGTCGGTTGCAGGATTCTCATTCATTTTGTCCCACTGAATAATAGATACCTTTATAGTCTATAGAAAAGCTGTTTGCTTCGAGGTAGAATTAAAAATGCTGGTTTACAATTGGGAAAATAAATTTTTTATTAGTTTTGTGCAATACCTAGCACGGCTACATTAATACCGAACCTGCGTTTATACCTTTCGGTTTAACAAATAGTAACTTCATAAATTTGACTCTACAGCCAATCAGTAGGTGGTCAGAGTGGTGCCACTGGTGTGCAAACTTTAGGGAGTGTTGTAAATGCATTTTGTCCAAGAGATTCAGTGTCCGCAGTGAATACATTCACAAGCCTGTGCAACCAATTTGTGTGAAACAAAATTCAGTGGTATAAGAGTGATGAAACGGTTTTGATCATAAGGTGCACTTTGTCGTGCACAGTGAGAAAATGAGAGGTGAACCAAAAGATAGGAAGTATTGGACATCTGTTTTGGCCGTTCTGGTCAGATAACCTGATAAAAAGAACTATGACCAGTACGTATTGCATGAACAGCGTGAACCACAGTTACTTCTGCTGAGACCACTAACAAATTGTTCTCCCCTCGCGTGAATCCCATAGGAACGCGTTGGACCATGTATGAAAGAAATTACAGCACACTACAACTCATGGGCCGAAATGCGAGTGCGACAGTACAGTGACGATCGGATCGAAGTGGAATGGACTGTGGGACCGATCCCGGATGACAATGGGACTGTGAGTCGTGAGGTGATCGTGCGATACATGAGCCGAGGAACCCCGGGATTACAGACGGAGACACGGGGTGAGTGCACAATTGTGGTCAACAGAAGGAAGACGAAATTGAGGCGATTGGTAAAACTTCTGAAGTAACAGTTCAGATGGAAATGTTTAGTTCTCAATTTCCGGATTCATAAGGAAACCTGTTTTTCTTTCTGTTGCACATATTGGTAGAAACTATTTACTTTTCGTTCAAGGAAGTGACTGGAATGCAAAGGGTTTGGAAATTGACATGTTCTTGGTTAGAAGTACGATCGATACGAGCATCTCTTGCCCCGACAATGATACGGAGAAAGTACACGATTGGAAAACAGCAGTCAGAGCGTATTGTATTGATCATGACACGATACGCAAATATTACTGGGTAATTAGGCGTGCGAGAAACGACTTGGTGACGCACCAATCAGATCGTGTCCTTGACACTGATTGGTCGATCGGACGACAACTGTCTGATTCGCTTTAGTCATCCAATCCGGAATCGATTAGCCTTGGGCGTCGTGAGCGCACTTGTGGGGCGACACGTATCCGTTCCCCGACCTAATGGGTTCTGTGCACTCCTTCCTAACAGAAATAACTCAAATGAATTTGCCATGAGTGATGCAATTCGAATCAACTTTTCATGTCCATCAGTAAATGAATTGACTTGGGCTCCGATAGTGTTGTAGAGTAAACAGTAGGCAGAGCTAACCGAAAACCACGAGAACCTTCAGTTTGACAGTCGGAACCAGTTACAAATCATACAAGGCTTCCGCTGGATATGCTGGTTTCGCAATACAGGTTCAACCCATGATGCGATTTAGCATGCCTGGGTGCAAATTGGGGATCGGAATCGAAATCTCAATCAAAACACGAAATCACAGTGGTAATCGTCTACCGAAATTTACCGACACCGAAACGATAGATCAGCGGTCACAGAAGCAGCTGTTAGGTTTTTTGAAAATCTGTGATTTCTTAAATTCAATATCAGTGGTTGAAGCTGTACTGACCAAGCACAGTTCATGTTCCTTTAGGCACATGATTCCTGTTTGCACCAGATGGAGTTTGATCAGTTCTGAACACCGGCTCCTCATTTAGGCTGTGTCACGTCGCATTTTGACCCTCCTCGTCGCGGTGCGTTGAATCAGCATAACTCTCCTTGTCATTTTGTTTATCGAACATACATGCACCGCAGTACTTGGTCGTGATGTACACCTCACTCAGGCAATCACGTTGGACCGTTCGCACACAAGGGATTTGACTGAATGTTCTTTTGGATCCCCGTGGTAACATACACGATTTGGTCAGCCTGTCCGCATACTTCATGCTGCAGAAAACAGTTGATCAAACTGAAATCAGCACATGCACTAACCGAACATTGTACCGACAAGTTCACAGGTGGCTGTGTTCTATCAGGTGGCCCCACACGCGTAGTGCTGAGACCATAACCTGTCCCAATGACGTATAGTTAGTTTCCAGCCCCTCAGCAGTGGAGCACACACAAACAAGGTTCATATCCAAAACAATTTGTTGAAAGAAAAGTAACTCGGCGATTTTTTAACTCTACCATACCATCAGCTTTTACGGGTATGACTTCTTATTTAGCGGAAAATGGTAATGATTGTACAAATGCCAGTAAAAGCAACTAGTTCAACCACAGAAATGCGTTTGAATAATGTTTCCTTTTGACGGAAAACAAATACAGTAGTAGTGCAGTATATTAGCAGTGTTCGGCTGAAGCTTTTTATTGTTTAACCAAACGATGCGGTTGATAACAGTTCTGTAGGAATTACTCAGATAAAGGGGTGATATACAGACCAGTGTAAAACACATTTCCAGAAGGGCTCTATGTTTCTTCGTCCTCCTGTGGCCAGTTCTTTAGTTAACAATCATTTTGAAACGTTGTTTATTTTATTCCATATAAATCTTGATCCAACAAAAGTGGACAACTGTATGTCAGTCTTCATGTAGTGATTAGAAATCGGAATAGTAATTTGTATTCGTGTCGAAATCCGCTCGTATACTCCATCCCAGATCTAGGACACTTCACCTCCTGTATTGTTCTAGATACTGATCTTTAGTACTAACGTCTGTTTGGATCCATTGAGGTCAAATGAGGTACTTGTCTACATCATGTAAATCATACAAATGGGTTATTCTTATAGCTGTTTAATCTAAATCATAAATCAATTATTTAATTGTCAATCAAACAAGGTCGATCTTGGTATGCCCCTTACACACCGGAATCAACTTGAATCAACCAATCAACCAATAAATAAATCATTCCAGGTTGAGGAAATGCAAATCAACTACCCAAGATGGGTTCACGACTATGTCGAAAAAAATCACTTGGGATTAACTTGCAATATCATAAGTAGATTGCATCTATTACGTTTTAGCAAATGACTATCTTTCTATCATTCAATGAACTACCATTTTCGTACTGCAGTTGTGTCATATTTTCGTTATCAAACTCGTTACCGTTCCCTGATGGTGAATGAAAAGTCAGCAACCTTAATCGGTAAAATCGGTTGCAGCATAGTCAGAAATAGCATGACAGCATGTAGTTGGAAGCTGATTGGATATTTCGTTGTGAACGAATGATCCTTCCTTGTATACATTATTTCACCAATTTCACTAGCGCTGATTTCTGCCTGCGTATCGATTTTCTGCACTGATATTAGATACTTCTGTAGCTGATTGTGAATATTATTTCGATTAGTGAAGTGCGAGTACTGCAGACAAGGCTACTTCTCGATAACCATTTGAATAATGTTTTTACCACCGATTCGTGGTTAGTTTCTTGAAATGCAATATGTCTAGAACGACTACAAAATGTTGTCCTTCATTGGTGATGAAGTGGTTTTTCTAAGATTCTTTTTGCCTAGATATTTTATCTGCTGAGTTTTCACAAGTAGTTTTTTCCTGTTCAAAGTGAAAGAGTTGAGCGAAGCGGATTTGAAAAGTGTCTCACTCTCTATAGCCCAGGGGGACAATATTATTATTCATTGTAGTGATCGTTCCAACATTTCTGCGAGAGATGTGCCCTCTAACCTCAGCGAATTCTGTCATGACCATATTCTGAATTATTTCCAAACTTTTGTACATCCCCTCATCACCCCACCCACCGCGACCTCCTCAACCTTGAAAAATATGGCTAATGTCACAGGTGAATTCTTCACTGACTCATCCGGACGAGATTTGATTCAACGTGTGCGAAATCAACGGCCTGATTGGAATCTACCGGAACTGTTTAACGATACACATACAATTGCCGGGAACTACTATCCCGTGGTGAATCGCATTTTGATTCGAGAACCAAAAACACGACCAGCCTCGTTAACTATGGGCGTATACACGGATCGACCGCAAGGTGGTTCCAGTCTTCATACAGGTGAACTGGAACTGATGGTGCACCGACGTCTGGTGATGGATGACAATTTGGGAGTTGCAGAACCGCTGCTTGAAAATGGTGTGGATGGTAAAGGCAAGTTGTGCTTGTTTTAGCCTGTTCGATTCCTCCTTATCGATTTTATGGGTTTCGCTTGAGTGCTCTGGATACACTGTGAGTGGCCATTTCATGTGTACCAAAAAATATCCTCGGGATATTCCGTTCTAATACGTCTCTAGTGGATTTGAGTTGCTGTTACTGCTTTTACCGGGTTGAAACACGAATGAGCATAATGTTGTACCAATGCAGAACGTTTCAAGTTAGTTTGTGTAATTTTTTTGACTTACTTCTTGTATTCCAGTAGCCAGGTTTTTGGTTTCCACGAGTTCTAAAAGAGAGATAATAATAAGGTGAATTTTTATCTTTTATTAAGCACAGGAGACGTGAATTAAAAAGCAGTGAAGTTCTGAATATACCTTTCAAACTTGATGGGTCAGTTTCTGAATGCTTTTGAACCAATCTCAATCACTAGAGTTTAATGAAGAGCTGTTGGTCCCTACTTACTAGCATTAGAAGAACAGTTTGTACTGTAAATTTAAATATAAATTTAACTTAACTAATCTTTCACATTACCAAGTAAGTATTCCTCTGTCCTACCTTCAGGGTCCCAGATTCGAACCTCATTTCAGTTGACAGATGAGACCAAAAGGTTTGATAAAGCTATAAAGTACCTATCAATATTTCAGTTTATTTCCAAAGTATATATACATATGTTTATTATATAATCGCACCAACTCCGTCAGTTCCTGCTAGTTTCTTGTGGGATATGCTATTTTTACGAAACTTACGGAAATTTCTACTATTATTGATAAGAAAGCTACTAATGAGTAGTTAAAACGTTTTCAACGTTTTCAAATTCCACAACAATGTAGCCTATGGTTAACCTGTCATTTTTTCATCATTTGCGGTTGGCACTATTTCAAAAGCATTAATCCTGTTCGGTCGTACCGACAGACCGGAAGGCCTACCAGGTCTCTTTTTTGCGACTATGGGCATATACTGTCTATCATCGGCAGCGCAATAGGAATAAATAAAACAAAGTTGCACGGATATTCGGCGCGGGATTGCTATTCGCTTCTACAAATCGTAGCATACGTCCATTCGAAGTCGTGTAATTAACCTCAAACGATGCACCACGATATGCTTTGTGTCCTTTAAGTACTAGATATCAAATAATGTGAGAAGCAGGTGTTCTGCGTTAACCGCTTGACGGATCGGTTGTTCATTTAGGTCTTAATATTCTCAGTTGACTTGCTGGTATGTTTTTAGCAACCTGATTTAACTTACAAGCGAGTGAGTTGTATTGTATTGTATTGTATTTGATAGGGCATAGCCAAAACGTATCCAAAAGAGTTCAGTAACTCTATTAATTTACGGTATTCTACGATAGCGAATTAATAAACAATCAAATAAGCAAATAACACGTACAAATATCACACATGACATAAGAACAACCTTCAGAGATGTTAAAAGGGAGGAATGCGTTTTTACTGCGCTGCACAGTTTGTTGATCATACGAATAGTACGCACGCACCACGATACACCTTCCAAGTAAAAAGTCAAGATAAACTGTTTCCGACTTATCCTGTGATTTCAAGTAGAATGAATTGGATTGGCTGAATGCACCAAAGCAACCAAACTGGTCATAAAGTTGTCGAGTGGATCTCGAATAATGCGCCAATAAACGCTTGTTACATGTGATATTAACTTACCTGATTTTCTGAATACAATTAAGTGCATCCGCAGTAAATCCTGGTTCTGCCTTATTCTGCACGCTGCTGATACCCATGAATCACCTTTGTTTGACAAACTGTAAATTGATACAGTTTTGCAGTAATTTTATTAATCTTTTAGAGTTTCATTACCTGGTTGGCATACTCATCCGATTTGCTGACTTCAAAAGACCCATCACAGGTGTCATGCAATTCTCTGCCCCATACGCAGCAGTTCGTACAAGAACGATGGTTTTATTTGCTAGCACAACATTGTTTTCGCCATCGAGTGAATCCGAAATGTTGAGGCTAAGTCCCATTGATAGAATCAGTCGTTTGTAAAGTTCGTACGTAAAATTCATGATGGATTATTTTTGTTTTTCAAAGAATTCAGCTTGTTGAAAATCGTTTTTAAGGCATTCCGCGGTGCCTAACTTTTTGTATATCCAATAGAAAGAATCAAAAACTAAAAAGAAACACAAGATCATGCATTGCAGAAAGTAATTTCGTGTCAATGAATCCTAAGTTCTTCGTTTAAAAAAATCGGACTTCTTGACGGATAAAAATTTGTCAATTGTGATTGTAAACTGTATTCAATAAAACATTTCGATCCCGGAGTTAGCTGAAACAGCCTAGTTAGAAAACAAGCACTGGGAGAGGCATTGCTTTCGTATCCTTGCACCGGTTGCGGACATATGACAGTGATCAAGATGGAAAAATGAAGGAAACTAAGAGATCCAATTAGGTTTTGTGGTGTGTGTGCGCGCGTGTGTGTAGTTGGTTGCAGCCAGTCTAGATCTAGGGTGAAGTTTACATGCGTTTGTAAACGAAGGTTGTTTGTCGTGCGCAATCGACAATGGTTCAAGTCTGCATAGTCGAAGTTTGTCGCGACGACTTCTAACTGTGCACACACCCTCCCAAACACCATAAAACCAAACTCAATTTCTCAATTTACTTGATTTGTCTATACTGTTTGATATTATTTTTCCGCCACCGATATGATTATACGAAAAATATTCTTTTTGTAGTGTTTGTCTTCTGTTTTGTCTATTTAAAATTGAATTCTCATGCCCCGATAGAAGGACTTCAGTGTTGGTATGTACCGATATCCTTGGATAGTAGATTGTAACTCGTCCACGACGTTCAGTTTCCATATACTCAATCCGTTCAATAGTAGAAACAAGCGAATCGGTTAACTAGGGATGGCCGTCCATTGAGCCAAATTCATCAAAAGAACTTGATCATAAGTCTAACATACCACCTTCGCAATCAACTTGATCTAACAGTACTGTCTATCTTCAACATGTCGGCTTTCATCTTACCACACAAGTAGATGATAATATGCTTCTAGTTCAATGGAGTACGACTTAAATCCTGTCGTTTGAAATCAGCCACACAGATTAGCGTTTCAAATCCGCATTATAATACAAGAATCGTCCAAAAACTGAAAAGTATATAGTCAATTTACCAACTGTTTTCAGGTCTTTTTTTGACAAATCAATTAAATGGACTGGGAAGATCATTGATATATATATATATATATATATATATATATATATACATCGAATGATAGCATTGATTCTTCATTGGACTGGTTCTGAAAGAGCTGTCTAGCCAATGGTCACCCGTTGTTGCAAACAAGGTTATTGTGACGAATATATAAATATATAAAGCCTTATTGAATCATTCCGCAATAGAAAAAGGTAGTCTTTTGTCCTTATGATGTATGCCGTAGAATTGAGCAGGTGTCCTGTGATATTTGGGACGGAGAAAATCAGTTTGACCCCTCTCTATTTCGGTTCATGGCAACTGCTTTATGATATAAAATTATTCCTTTATTTTTACAGCTGTAATGTCGAATGTTTTGATTTATGACGTTGTAGGTATGTTTAGCGGTTAATATTTACAAAAAATCGTCCATTAAATTGAAGGTATTGCTTGTATTGAGCACACAGAGGAGCAGGAACACTTCCGAAACAAAGATTGTTTGAATATGGCTGTTTGGTGCATGTTCAGGATTTCGAACGGATGAAAGTGTCAATCGGTGCTCTAAATGCAAGAGGCAAAAAGCACTACATTCTTGCATATTGTTTTTCTAAGTCCAAATTACCACTTCATGGAATTATTTTGGTGTATTTCGTAGTGATGCCTTAAAGGTAAGTATTTTTAAGGAGTGTGCTATTTAATGGCACATGTATTGTTGTAGTGTTTGTTCCTCTATTGCAAAATAGATTTTGTCTGTTAGATACAATTCACCAGTTGATTTATTGTTATTGTTAGTATAATAAGTGTTATTGCTATTACATAGATTTTCTTCCGGAATCTAACCATTGTTTACATTGCACTACTCATAAGTAGCTACTTCACGCGGATCACCTCTACCCGAAATATTGTCATAGGGGTCATTTTGAGTGATGGGTACTGAAAGAACGGACATTGTTTGAGTATTTCTAGTGTCAAGTTTTCGAGACAAGTTTTATGGAAGCCTTCCTAGGATAAACGGATCAAGGGATTTGGATAACTGGTGTTTACTAACAACGATTGCAACGAAACTGGCGATCATTTCTGTACCATTTCTCGTGAAGAAGGGCTCCGTATCGCATGAAATTGAATTAAATGACCGGATAATTGAAAATTAAGTAGATATATTTTGAAATTTATTGTAACTTAGTATTTTTGTCTCGCGCTCAAATCATTGCTCGTTAAAACAATTGTGGGATTTTGGTTTGCGTTATTGGATGGTATTAACGATGACTATTTGGCCAAGCGTTGAAAATAATTTCTCCTGTTTTTAATCAGGAATATTTTCTCCTCGTCTGGTGCACTTTCGATGAAGCTCACCCTTCTTTTCAAAGTGCACCACTCCCACTCAAAATCCTCAGATGTGTTGAGATTGAGAAAGTTAACCAGCATGATACATGACCCATGTATCCAGAGCCATTTTGCATTTCCTACAATTCGTCTGTCTTCGCATGGTTTGTGTGAAGCACTTAAGGTTGCGTTTCATTTGTACCTGCATTTATAAATTAAAGTAAATTAAAATTGTGACCATAGTCACACGACAAACGATAGAAATCTGGTGGTTGATACTCCCAACCTATCGCCATCTGAGCCCTTGTTTGATCACTCGGTTGTTCTTATCTTCTACTCCTGTGTGTATAGGGCGACGTTCGGCCAATTTGCATGCTTTAAAATCTTCACATACATGATTTATTAGTTAATAAATCAATTAGGAAACAACACGCCTGTTCCTTGGTTGAAAAGCAATGGTTTAACATCAACCGGTCTCATGAAATCACATTTGAATCCTTAGTTTGTTTATCTGATAATATAAAATATAAAACACTTTGTTTCACACCATCTTCCCCTCCTGCCCCAATCAAAGGTCTCATAGTCCGTGGTTTACACTGGTTACGTGTTGACGAGACCGCGGAGTTTGAACGCATGGATCGATTGAATGCTGAACTGGTCACACGATCTCCTATTCCATTATTTTCTCTCCCAACTAGCTCTGAGTTAAAGTCTCCCATTGATTTGTATTGGTCCGGTCTGCTTCGGGTGCTACCAGACAATATTCATTTACTCAGCCTTTCACGATGGCCATTGTGGCCTGTGGGTAAGACGGCGGGGGAAAAAATCCTGATCCGATTGGAAAACATATCTCCACACTCTGTCACAAATCCACCGATGGTACAACAGATTTCTGCCGAGCAGCTGTTCAAACGGATTCGAATAACGAATGCCGTGGAAATGCTTATCACTGCAGACGAGACAAAACAAAAGGCTCAGATGGACAGATTGGTTTGGCCCGGGGATCTTGAAATGGTGAAATATAACACTTCAAATGTGGTAAAAATGAGTAATGGAACAGTGGTGTTTTCACTTATCCCCGAAACCATTCATACGTTTTTATTGAATTACGTAAAATTATAGTGTATTGCATTGCCTCGGTGTTGTTATTCCGCCGAAGTCCGTTCTGAGGTAACTAAAGAGTTTGTATGAACTCATATGCAAATGTTTTAACGGTTGTTTGAGTATCAAATACACGTTTGTATTGAAAGATTCCTGCATAAAACGAAAGTTCAGTTTTATTACCATACTGAAGGAGACTTTTATGAAATGTTAACATTAGGTGCACGTTGTTATTCGCCCTTGGGCTAGTAACTCGACTACGTATCGAACTGCGCGCAGTTATAGTCAAAACGAACACTACAAATCGGAATGAATTACGAAGGCATTGCTCAAAAACGAATTCGTGTTTTAATAAGCGGAAAGTGGGAATGTACAAGGATATTGTGTTCAATAAAAGAAACGAGCTCTCAGTTCATGTAAAATGACCACATGCGATGCAGCTTGAATGAAGCTCCAGTTTTCTGCAATGCCGGTGGTCTTTTTTGAGCAAACCGTTCGGATTTTCTTGTTACTTTGGGAGGCTTTGTAGCACCTTTATTGGAATTTACTTCATCTGAAATAGGCTCAGAAATAACGGGGTTGTTAGGTACACAATTAGCAACGGTATTAAGCAAATCGCAAAGTATGCGGTCCACGATATAAAGTGACATCGTATAAATGCAATATTCGATATACCGTCTGCCAGGTTTTGTCTTTTAAAATGCCGGTGGCGGTCGTTACCCCAACGGCACACGACTTATACAGACTCCTGGTGCAGAAGATTAGTTCAAAGAATTCGAATTGTGAACAGCTTTGCTAGACTATACCCGTAGTTGAATGTACTGCGGTAAGATATTACATCAGGAGATCATCGAAGCATCTGTCCAGTTCATCAAATCTACTGAGATTCACAGAAGCAGTGACACTGTTCAGTGTCTGCACGTAGTTCGCAGCTGCATGATTGCATTTTGGATGTCGAGGTGGAGTTTAAACATAACAACAACTCACGGAGTTTAGCCAATCCGTAGCTTTCTTATCAGTGAAATGAATTTCGCTGTCAGTCACGATAGCTTCCAGGATATCTTCTCTACTGAACGTTTTCCTGAGGGCTCGCATGGTAAATTCTGCACTGGATGATGTAGTAGAGTAGACTTCCGTTCAACGGGAATTAGAATCGACAACCTGCAATGCGTAATTTTTGTTGAAGAATGAACCCTAGTAATCCACATGTATTTGTTGCAATGACTGGGAGCTACTGGTTGCCAAGTCCATTTTGAAGATCGTGTGTAACCTTTATGTACTTAATCAGCACAGGAGTGGTCACCGCAATCCAGGTCATGATTCAATTCAGGTCACCAATTTGTAAGACGAGCACGACAATTCAGCTTTTAACTGCAAGACAAATGGAAAGTAAGTCATTCAGATCAGTAATATGTAATGTAAAAGGTACAGTAATATGATCAACATAACACAAGAAGCCCTTGTATATTACAGAATTTTCCTCACGACGTTTATAGAATTCCGGGAATCGATGCTTGACATCACTTCGCCAACCTCGACAGAATCCAGATATGATACGGTGATAATAATTCTTCTTACGAAATATATGAGATTGCCTTAACGGAAGCGGTTAAGCAAGTAGATAAAAATTCGTAAATGTCTCCGCCGATTGGCATATAATCTGCATGTGGAATGAACTGTTCCCTTCTATGATGGATGCCATGGAAATAGACAGTCAACGTAACACTCCATCGTCGTACCATGACTGCAGATGACTTTACCAGGGAATATTGTGAGTTATAAATGAACTGCAAGGCTTCATGCACAGTAACAATGGTGAAGTGAGTGCCAAACAGATAATTATGCAGACGCGTAACAGCCCAGAATACTGCTTGAGCCTCACGTTGAGTTTGTGAATACTCACTTTCAAAACCCGTGAGTCTGCGCGGCACGCACAACACCGGCTGACCGTTATGCTCCAACACATCATGCGTGATGGCGGTGGAATGTAATCTTCTGTGAAAGGCACACAAAGCAAGTTCAAAGCAAGTTCATGGACAAAAGTTCATAAAAATGTTTGATGGGATTGCAAATCAAACAATGGGCCGGTTTCAGTTGAAAAATTTGGAGTAAACTTGGAATAGTATTTAAAAGAACCAATTAAAGAATAACGTTCATCAAATAAGTTGGGAGATAAGCTATTGACTAATGGCGATCCAGGCCTTGAATTCTTGAAGTAATACTTGTGTTCATTGCCTGCACCCAATAAATCCGGTTCTGTATTTGTCTTCTTTTTTACTATTTCTACTATTTGGTGCACTAGTTGAAAGGGAGGTTGATAGAAAGGAGACGCGAGCTCCACTGTAGTGCCCCTGGGTGTTGGTTACATGCATTGAGAGAAAGAGGGGGAGAAAGAGAGAAATGGAAATAGCGGGAGGAGTAAGAGGGTGAAGAAGTAAAGTAAGAGAATAGAGCGTGCTCCCCGGTGGATAGAAGCCATTTAGTTCTTCGGTAGGATGAACCTTGAATGCAAGTCTAGAGGAGTACTGAGGACCCTTTTAGAGCATGAATCCACAATATCCAGTAGACGTTTGTTCCATTCTGAGATAACCCTGTACGAGAAGTTGGAGTAGATAAAGTTTCCAAGTCAAATAAGGTCACAATGTACAATGTGGCAGCCATATTCTAGAAGCGAACGTATGTATGTTCCGTAGAGGAATGAGAATGCCTCCCTGTTTATACGCGGAAAGGGACGGTGAACAAGGTCAAGGCCCTGCCAACACAGCGTCGCACTTTGTGCTTCCAGAGTGCTCCAGAATTCGCACTTTGTGCTCCCAGTTCGCTCCATAATTCGCACTTTCTAAATAAAACCTATGTGAGCCAAACTGTACGTTTATAGCATTCAAAATTACATACAAACGCTTTTCACTCAATATTTGTCATATTTATCAACATGGTATTCCTCCAAAGTAACTGTTTGTTTGAATTGATTCCAAGTGGTATCAATGGAGGGCCGCCATTATCACTTTGTTGTTCGCTTGTGTGCTTACTGCTATCTTTGTCTGCTGTTTATTTCTAATCTATCTCCATCTTGTTACTCGTCGTATTTGTTCATAAATATTTTCAGTATGCGAAAATCTCGTCATACATTGATTAAACTACCTCGTGGAACAAGTAGACGGACCATTTATCGGCAGTTGCAGAGTTATTTCTCAACGTAGTGTCCACAACTGCAACCTGAGCTGCCAATGCAGGAATCAGACGAAGAAAACCAACAATCCCATGGTTATTAAGTTAAATTGGACACAAACCTATTTGCTTTTAGGTCCGCAACCCACATTAGAACTACGTGATGGCAATTGTTGTTACATAGTTGGCCCTGAAAACCCAACCAGCCCACAAACCAGCCAACCCTGCACCGGTATGTATTGAGATATAATGTGATTATAATAACATCTCTTATAAGAGATGCCGATAGGAAATATTTTTAATCGCATATCTCCAGGGAAATGTGCTACGACGTCATTATTTGCCTTGAGGGATTCCTCAAACAGTAAGTTGTACCATGTAGGTCAAGATGTGTTTAATGTTGTTGCTAGATCAACAGTGTTCTGAGAGCACGCAAACTACTTTACGCTCTATATGTTCAGCCCATTTACCATGTACGTGACGTAATGTGTACAAAAGCAGTAAATTGTCTGGCCTTGTATAATTCCAGATTTTTACGGCACTGCTGAAAAATGCCCCAGTTTGATTGATATATACCGGACTTTTTCGATTGAGGCTAAACTGTCTGCCAGTGCCATCAACATAGTTTTCAAACATCTTCGAAGATTATTCCCGGAGTTACCGAGTGACAGTCGATCTGTCCTACGTACACCTCGGATATCGAAAAGAAGATGCACGGAATCCGGGAAATGTGTTCACTTTGGCTTGTGTGATGCCATTAAAAATGCAATCGGCCCAAGGCCTTCAACTTTGAATGTGCCATTGGGTTTGCAAATAGCCATCTATGGAGTAACTCTTTTCCGCAGTTCACGTATGCAGCTGTGGCCCGTGCTCGGTCATCTAGTAAAACCGCAAACGGAAGTTTTCATTATCGGAGTCTACTGTGGTCTATGTAAACCAAAAAATGCAACGCAATATTTGGCATCGTTGATCGATGAATTGCGCCGGTGTGAAACTGATGGGTTCCGATTTTCATCTGCAGGTCCCGCTGTTGCCTTCGAGTTGGACAGTGTAATATGTGATGCTCCGGTGCGTGCATTTGTAAAGCAAATCAAACGCCATAGTGGATACAATTCCTGTGAGCGTTGCGTGGCATCTGGTGTTCATGACGGGAACAAGTTGGTGTTTCCTCACACTACCTATCGCTCCCGGACTGACACTAATTTTCGTTCTCGACGTGATGAGAAACACCATGTTGGGGAATCACCTTTTGAGACGTTAAAGGTGGATATGATCAATGTTTTCCCTTTGGAATACATGCATCTGGCATGTTTGAGCTTCTGCAAAAGGTTGATCAACCTTTGCCGTACCGGTCCCATTGCAAACAATACCAGATTGCTTCTACGACCTTACGTCAGATCTCACAGCGACTGGAAGATGTGAGAAGCAGTCTGCCGTGTGGTTCTCCGAGGAATTGCCAGAGTTTTGATGACTTCGAACGGCGGAAAGCCTCAGAAGTCCGCCAATTCTTGCCTATACATTGGACCGGACTGCTCTCGAGAGAAGTGAGTTCAGTGGCTTAACGATTATGGGAGGAAAAAAGAGGTTATTATTTAACCAGAAACCGAGAATTTTGTGTTGATCCACCTTCTGGGTTCGGTGAAACCATTCACCCAGAGGCGGGGATTTACGAGAAGGACTCAAATTTGGACATCATAATTGGAGCGTCACCAAAGTATATACTAACTCACTTTCCATCGCTGTTGTGACACAGTGAGGCATCTGGGGCTCACTGCAAGAAACTGGGTTCAATTTAGCTTCGTTTACAAGCCCCATAACCTGAACTGACGTGACCTGATTGGCAATTCCCAGTTGACTGACTAGCTTTTGCCTTGGTCAATTGTCCACTGCACTTTGGATGCGTCTGTTCCCCAAGTAGTGACTTCATTTGCTTACATAACAATTTTCACACGAATAATCCTAGGACGATCGTTGATATAGATCAGGAAGAATGTGAAAAAAGTACGGAGCCCTGGTTCACTCTCACGGAGACTGGGTAAGATGGAGAAGCGGATGTACATATTCGAATCGCAAAGGAGCGGTTTGACAGAAAACTAGTAGGTAGGGAAGACAGTCAGCCAGTAATGCCATAACTCTCTAGTTTATACAGGAGAGGAATGTACAACACTCTGTTGAAGGCGGTGGCAAAGTATATAAAGATCGCGTGCAAAATATAACCTTCGTCATAGACACGGATTAAACTATTCAGAACAGTCAGTATACTGGAGATGCATGACCTGTATGGGAAGATACCATGTTGGGATGTATCTGCCAAACAGTTCTCAGTTAGATGTCTCAGAATAGGTCGATTTAGGAGGCACTCGAAGATCTAACTGGAAATGCTGGTGAGGCTGATTAGCCTATGGCTAGTAGACAGGTGTCGATTACCTTTTTATAAATAGGGATTACAGTTACGCTTTTCCATTGTTGTGGTAAGGCACCTGTGTTCAAGCACTTTTAGAAGAGTTGTGGCAGCCAACACGTCCACGGACTCTTTCGGTATATGTGGGTGGGTCTCGTCGAGACCCATTAGCTGAGTGAGTTCAAACGTTTGAGTTAGTCTTCCACTTCTGCAACTGACTGGTTTATTCGCGCCCTAACTCGAAGACCGTTCTGGGGGTTTCGCTTACGTTCTCTGATCTTCGCTTTGTATAACTTGCGAATGCGGAAAGAGCTATGGCTATCTTCAGTCAGACCCTCAAACGTGTATCTATCAAAGGACCGTGAACTTTCTTCTAATAAAAGACGGATACTTCGCGGTAAGTGATGTTTATTCGCCGGGGGGGGGACTTATGGACGCGAGTCAATAGCAGATAGTCCGCTGTGTGAATAAATTGCACTGTTTCAGTGTTCAGGTGGTCGATTTCACTCATCTGATGGATTTGCGCGAGATGACCTTGGAGGAAATGCCTTAGGTTGTTGACAGAGCTGCATTGCGAAAACAGAGTCAGTGGCCAGACAGATGTTCACCCGGTATGTAATGGCAGTCCGAACAACATTCAACACGAATTGCAATGTCTCCACCTCGACTGACCAAGTCTACAGGACATAGAAACATTAAGTCGAACGACAGTTGGAATTTCGTTTGTACTGTAGGCATACATCAGTACACATTTGCGACTTACGAAACCGTCGTAGGTCCCAGTTACAGAACGAAAAATAAAAGAGCAAATCACGAAGCAAGGCAAAAAGGATACCGAGCGGGTAATGAGGAGGTCGGTTAAAACAACGGTTAAACCGTTGAGTTCACAAAGAGAAAGCAGAGATAAGCGAAGGAAGATAACGGAATAATAATAATAATAATAATAATAATAATAATAATAATGATATATTTCTCGGGTAACAACGAGAGACATGCATGTGATGCATGATCAGGGTAGGCAAGGCAAAATAACAATGAAGTCATATATTATACAATAAGATGTGGAAACATTGTCATAATGTTTGTGAAAGCAAAGAATTATTGAGTGTTAATTTTTTATTGCTCCAGTTCACACTGCAGCGCAACATAATTTCCATTTTGAGGTCACCAATAAACTCGGAGTGATACATTTCTGTAGAATGACAACATAAGTGCAGATATGCATAAGGACGAATAAAGTTTAAAAATATGGAAAGTGAGAAGTCTTATACAGTAAATTCAAGAAGAAAAACGCTAACAGTCAGGTGGAAGAGATTGTATACCAAGTGATACAACCAAGTCCCATGAGGGTAGAAAATATCAACGGTCAGCTTGGGAATAAATACTCACTCGTTTATATATATAGAAATATTGCATACTGTAGGTAAATTAAACGTTTTATTAGCTACTTTTCAGGCTTATCAAAGTAACGAATATGGAAAAAGTATTTCATCGATGGCACTAGGCATGACAAATGCCTCAGAATCAAGAGACCAAATGCTTCATTGCGGAAATCTGGTTTAGAGAGAGTTATTTGAGAGACATGCTGGGTTCTACTATCGAAAACCATCAAATAAAGAAGACGGACAATCTATAAGGTTTACACTCAATATGGCTGGGATTCTAGCCATAATCATTTCAGAACTAGGGGTATGAAAGAAGAAAATTAGGACAGAAATAAACTTTGAACCCGATCGGTAGTGCGTACAAAAGCTGTTTAAAACCGGATATCATCAAAATTACTAGTAATTCCAACAACCGGAAAGGAAAATGAGAGAAAAACGTAAAAAAACTGAAAGAAAAAAATAAAAACCAACCGAATAGGTATTTTTCCGGGAGACTCTCTCAACTAATCGCTCACAGTCGAAGACCGGCGTCGGGTAAGGCTAAAGGGTACTGCCTCTCTAACAGCAAACCGGACTCATATATCCGGAAACACACTTGAACAGTGGCCAACACTAAATTCCTGTTTGGAGCGGCCGAGTTAGGAAGCTCGAAGGCAACCTGTAGACCCATGCTAAGTAAGCCTTGGTTGTAGTTCTGTCATGGTGAGGTCGGAGACTCTCCGTCTCCTCTATCTGCTTAGTGCACTGCTTTTCTTTTCTCTTTTACTCCGACTGCTGGAAGAATGCTGGCATGGTTTTTGTGCATTGAGGGCAGTTTTTGTGACAGTAGGCGTCACGGGAACACTGCTATAAGTGTGGCAACATCAGCTTTATGATCTAGGTTCATGATATGTTGCCTGTTGCTTACGTACAACTGCAGGGAAATACATTTCACAAGTGGCACATTTAACCATCTATCGTTTCAGACACAACTGGATACAGAGTAAGAGACAACTACTCCGATGGCCTCCGTCTGTCACCGAGCAGTAAACTTACCACCCTAATTCGGGCTACTCCAAATATTCGGTTCCCAAGCCTGTCAATCCCCCGTGAAGTGATCTTATCGGAACTGGGGCACGGTTCGAAATTTGGAGTGAAACGTTTCGCTACAGAAATTGACTGACAATAAGAGAAGGGAAAGTTCGTGATCTCAATTGTCTGTCGAGAATCAGTGAGAGGTATAATTTATCACGAGTCTTCCGCGCACTGAGATTGGGGATTCTGCATCAGAGAGCCACAACCAAGCGGTGCTCGGGTGACAGGACCAACGTGACTAAGTTCCGTCCAGGTGAGCGACTAAACTACAACATTTTCTGCCGACAGTACTATTTAGATTTACTTATTCGTAGTACTTATCGCTTGCTTCTGAGGTTTTCATTCTAACCTAACCCTTTTACGGGACAGCTTGAAGCGTACCCTAATGAGAGCAGCGGTTGCTCCTTCTAAGGTAGTGGCTACCAGGACCAAACGTGCCGTGACACCATACTCGTGTCACGCCAGTCCTCTGGTAATATCTCAAAGACTGCTGAAATAGGATGGTTACCGGATACGCCAGAAGCCCTGTAAGTGGCTAAACTATAGGAGTGTGTATTCTATCCGGTCCTGCAGCCTTATGTGGATTAAGTGACGCAAGCTCTCTGGTTACACCACTCTCGTTGATTATTATTTCACTAATCCTTGTTATATTTAATAATATTAATAATAATAATAATAATAATAAATTTTTCGATTTACAACGCGAGACATGTGGTTAATGCACCATCAAAGCGAGCTTGAAAAAATTGTAATGCCACCATAAAAACAGTCAAATGTCGGCTCACGTTACCATCCGGCACTCCCTGGCGATTTTAGTTAAAATGAAATTACTACTCATAAGTAATAACACATTTTCGCAGCAAATAACGGGACAGAAATAATGAAAAAAATAATCTGATAAGAATTGAATGATATTCAACAAGGATAAAACTGCGCAACATGTTGCAAATAAATGTCAACATCATTGCTAAACGTGTGTAAGAAAAATTAAACTACATTCGGAACTGTACTTCATCTAGATGTTCCCACATCACATCTCTGACCGACCCCGTCGCGTTTTTCAAGCGCCTTTTGATGTAGCTCCAAAAGGACTCAACGTTATTAGTATGAACACCAGTTATGGGGTTGACGAAACCGTCTGTGTGGTTGAAACACATATGTATGTAACCTAGGGAACAAAGTGATCGGTAGGCTGCCCCCTGATCGGTGTAAATTGTTGTTCCAGGTTGCACCCAACGTTGTATATTGGGCAAGAAAACCTCCGCAGAGCGGTTATCTACACTTTAGAAATATCCTTTTCTCAGATTTCGGTCGTGCATCCCTAACATTCACACTGTGGGTACCGGACGGCCTTGACCATATTTACTTTTGACAGCAACACATTCCTCCACTTCCACAATGCTACCGACACCACCCAGTTGGGTTGATAGTGAACACATTACTGAAGAACACACATCTCCGCAGTAAGTG
>UZAN01040530.1:10877-29785 GCA_900618425.1 Echinostoma caproni
GCAGCTGTAAAGAATGTCGGCTTGCTTAAGCGGGTCGGTTTGAGTCAGCTTTATTCCCCGGCCTACTATCAGCATACGTTCGATCACACTTAGAATACGCTATCCAGGCCTGGAATCCATGGCTACAGTGTGATTGCAAGATGATGAAGCGTCCACAAAGGATGGCCACAAAATGGTCAGGGGGTTGAATCGGTTTTCATACGCAGAGAGACTGAAGTCACTGGGATTATATTCCAATCATTACATCTGCATCAGAGCAGATATGATTACGGTATACCAAATAATGCAAAACCCAAGCCATCCGTGTCGCCGCTTCTGAAATTATTACCCAACGTTCATCTTAGAGGACACCCATTTAAACTAGTGGTTTCAAAATGCCGCTTGGAATGCCGGCGTCAGTCATTCACAGTCAGAGTGCGTTTGATCTGGAACTCTCTACCATCCTACGTCGTTTGTGCTCCAAGCATTGAGTCTTTCAAACTGAGGCTGGATGAAAAACTAGCACATCTTACGTTCCAACATAAGTGAAGCTGCGTGAAGCAGTAGAAAACGTGACATTTTACACAAAGAATTGTATGTATCACTGTTTCTTGCTCCACCGCACGAATCTATGGGACCAGAAAAGCATGGGCTTATAAGTTATTCCTATAATAGATCTTTGAATCTTTGAATCATTGAAAACTAAAATAGATCGATCGGATCTTTCGCTGGTCCTATTAAGTATCATTTCCCTTAGTGTTTCTACGTGATATGCAATGTGAATAATGTTTTACATTGTGTGTCGACAAAACTTGCTGGGATCAGGGCAGTCAAAGGTAGCATTTGGATGGCCGCGGCCCTCTTCCTGAGAGTTGGTTGTACATTTGTATATTCAAAAATAAATAGGAACTAAAAAGGCAATTACATTTACTATTGTTAAATAAAATATACCATCTCCAACAGTTGTACATTTGTTCTCCACGGATGTGAATACATGTTTCACATTGTATATGACCAACGATTCGAAGTGCTGTTATTTGCATAGCCGTAAACTAATTCTGTCGTACGATGTCTGTTTTGTTCATTCTCGACTAGCACCGTTCTCATTGTATGAAGTTCAAAAACATTTCACTCTGCTTTCCCCTTCTTATAATCTAAACGATTATTGTCAACCGATTATATTACATACATTTTTTCAACCCTAGCTCAGACTACCCAATAACCGAAATATTTGTGCAACTCCGAAAAAGTGTGTTTTAAAAAATAGGTTCCCCCAAGTTAAGATGCGGATGTCCCCGACCCATTTGAAAACCCCTTTATAATGTCATATTGAAATTATTGCACTCAATTCGGCTTGCAGAAACAGTTCAACAAAACCCCGCCAAACACCATCATCCGAACCCGACCCGAGATCCAAAATCGATTAAACTTCTGGGGTCAAGAGAAGCATGGGTTTGTAAATAATTCATATAATAAAACTCCAAGTTGGTTCACATCTTTGTCATCGAATCAACACACACGGATCCATCAAAAGAGAGTTGGTTTGCTACATGTAAGGACCTGTAAGTCATGCGATGGACACTTTTAGTGCACCACCAATGCACTAACAGCACCAAATAAACACCTACTAATGGTTTTAGATTTTCTCATTGAGCACAAATAAAGTATAATGTGGCCACGAGTCAAGGGCATTGGGCATCAACTGGAAATATTTGAACATAAATTGTCTGGGATCAGTCAATTCAACACTGGTCATTTTTTCGTAAAAGAGGCTTTTTGCGTAAATTCCAAGGTTGATGGCATTGTGCTGTGCGGCGTAATTTCAGCTTCCACTTCTGCAGAACTGACGTGAAACTAGCAGACTGCCAGTAATTGGGGTTCTTTCTTCCAATTAATATTTCAGTGAATAAATCTAAAGACTCGAGAGACCGCATCACACCGCGGTCCTTCAACGTAATCGGCCCCAGACCATCCAGTCCATTCGTTCTGGAACTCACCAGACACTTTTTTATTGTAGAGATGAATTTGATTCATCGACAAGTAAAGGAAGTCGGGACGGATATTCGTAAACAACTGCTTACTAGGTAGGTTAGAGACTGTGCTTTAAAAACAACACTATTCTACTGTTATGAGTTCACAAGTGGTGATCCTGGTTTCACAGAAAGATCACTTGGTCGGTGACTGCAGTCCAATTTTCAGAATGACTCCTGGTGATTAGCCTGATCTTAGTTATACTGCTTTTGGCGAGAGTTATATCTGACAAATATTCATTCACTCTGTACGATTCTTCTTCCTTGCACCGCAATTCTTTAACAGGTGAACGAAGCACAGTCTGCAAAAATACGTATCACGTAGACAATGTACCTCATCAGAAAAAATCATAAAATCAACAAACTAAGACCAGAAGGTCGAAACATTAGATTGGGTGGATTGACGTTTCAGTAGCCGATGGTCACAACTTGGGATGCATTTTGTATGACTGGAGTTGGTGTACACAAATTGTGGAGCTCCAAATGGCGGTATAATCAGGAGAGCAAACTGGCGCTCGGTGGAATGCTGAAGATGTCGGAGGATTTATAAAGCTACGGGTGTAACTGAGGTGAAACTGCGGTTGGAAAGTACAAGGTGTTTTCTGAATGCACACACTGTAGAGAACTGGGATCAAAATGTTTAAACTCAATTTGAGCAAAGCACGCCTAAGTTTGAGATTTTACCATAAATCGTTAGNTCGTTAGCAAAAGAATTAGCGATTCACCCTACTCTACATCTTACACAGTTTTGTTGGAAATAAACTTATCCATCCTCATATCTTAGTCCCCGCATTTTGTTCAACTTACATCGCACGCTTTCAAAAAGAATTCCTTCTTTTGCTCGTGAAACCATTTTTAACCTTCACTAAAATTATCTTTCTTCTTGCGCAACCCACATCGGTCTCACAACGAAATATTGTAGCGAGATATCCTGTTCTTCTCTGACTCATTTAGACCGTGTTCAACGTAGGGCCGTTATCCTTGTATTTGATCCGTCCCTAACATCCACCTTACAACCACTTGCACTTGATGTGAAGTGCCTTCATGTTACCCGTTCTACTTTTATCGCCACGAATTTTGTTCTGTGGAGCCTGACGGTTTAGTTCCTCCTACATCGGTGTTCAAATCCAATCTTCCTCGAGAACTGTGGATCAGTAGGACACTTTTTCTCACGCATTCCCCCCCCCCCCCCTATTGCGTTCCCAGTTTCAGAGGTCCAAATCAACAGATTGTGTTTCATATTATGGTTCCCTGTTCTACACTATACAGTGGTGCATTCATTGCATACGGCAGTACGTTCGCGTCAAGATACGGCTTACAGACAACCGACCGGGAGATGGAGTTTTTAACTCCCTTGGGTGCCCTCAGGTATATTCCACCTGATGGAATGAATGATGGTTTCTAACGTCGAATCAAAACGACAACGACTAAAATTCGCAGAATGGACCTTTTTGTGATTGCTACTTGTGATATTCACAGGTTTGATTTTGGTAATCACAGTAACTGCATCCACAGCTCGTCTTAGCTCTACTTGACTCTGTGCTACTCAGTGTTTTCCGTTCGACACCATTCAAGACCTGTTACTATTCCGATTTTTTCAGGAATTAATTTTGTTTCCTTTCTTCTTCTTCAAACGTCATTGACATTTCCATCCCTTCCACCTTCAATGCATGCTAGTACACTGACGACGTAGTGATTGGGTGCCTCTCCGATGATCTTTAGATTTTCCACTAACTCTGAGTGTGCCTATATCAAACATTCACTGGTCGGCGCAACGATATATATGATGTGGATCCGCGTTCTTTAAAGCCTTGATCCACACCCCCATACACGACTCTTTTATGAATCGATCTGAATATGTTAATAATATTGGACCGATTCCTAATTCTGTTTCTGTAAATTCCTTCTGATTTACTTTGTTACTGAAACTTTGTAGGTGCCAACATTTTGAAAATGTTTGCACTGTGGCTTGAAATCTATCGATAGATCCTTTTTCGAACGTTAAGCGTTTGCCCTTCCCCTAAACATAATCCCTAAACGTGTGAGACAGCTTGCATTCCTCCACACTTTTCGTGCTGTTCTACCCTTCAGTATTCCTTTCCGGTTCATGACAGAAGAATTTGATTGATAATTCCAAATCTCCTAAACTTGTTGGTTCCGAGGCTGTAGTGGTTGATATCGATGTATGTCACCATTTTCATCCTTGAGACCGATTCACCAGCCATTTACTGTCTGATGAAGAAAACTGCCAGTGAGCCTATCAAAATAAATGTGTCTACCATTTACACTAATTCCACATTTAGGTCTCTTCGCACACCTACGAACGGTGAACGAAATAACATCATCCCAGTATCTTGCCCCGCATCTTAGTAAATCGGACAAATGCCATTGTTGATTTTACAAATCACCCATCTCATTCGTTTTTGATTAATCCCATTGCTTTTCACTATTTTATGCGCTTTTCTGCTCCAACTGCATCCTTAGGATTCCATCAAACCTATTTCGACCTAACTTGAATTGACCGCTTGCCTTAGAAACAATCAAAGTGTATGGTTACCACGACGACAGACCTAATTTTTTCCCGGAATTGTTAGCACTATTTTGGGTCGCCCTTGTTCGCTTTTACGCGAATCGGTGAGCGAAGTTCCAGCTCATGAATACTGAGATAAAGGCCAATGCGTCCACAAAGTCGTACATCGGTATGCTGACCTAGACACGAAATTATGATGAAAATAAAAGTTCTTCAGTGGAAGGAAGAGACACCGAACTCCAATGACGGGGCTAAGCAAATATTAATCACATAAGTCATAGCTTGTTTAGACTGCTTAATAATAGTGTTGAACGATGAAGTCAGATTTCAAAATCACAGGAGATTTTAACAAAATCAGAAGATGGCGGATACGTTGGGCGAGATAAAAGAGTTGTTCACTTTTACAGCTACAGACCGTTAAAAAGTTTCTTGATGAACGCGAAGCAATAAAATTGTGTATCTACCAACTGGGAAGGGAAGAGGTGAAAATACTCAAGTTGATTGAAAACCTGCAATACGGTGATGCAAATAAAACAATGGCGCAGGCACCAGAGATTTCTAAATGTACAGATTCCATAAAGGCAGAAAATCGATTCGAGAATTCATGCACAAACCTTCTTCAGCATTCACCCAAACTCCTTCGGATTGCCGGTTAGAAAAACATAAAATTCTCGTTTGGAAATGTACTGAAAGTGAATGGAGAGAAGGCATTTAGAAAGAGTGAAACTAATCATGGTCTTACGTATACGGACGAAGCACTGTAAACCTCATAGGGAGAACCGGTAAACTCTATCAGCAGAAAGCAGGTATGTCCATGGTAGTTGACTGTTTCAAAACACAAAGCTGTGAACTAGCCTAATTCTTTCAGTGTTTCACTACTTATGTAGTAAACGCAAAATTTTACAATGAGTAATATCTGAATGACTAAACTTTGCCAGACCGGTTGGTCAAACAATACCTACTTATCTCCGCGTACGTGCCATGCGAACTTTGGGAACTGTGAAATAAGTCTATAGCATCCCATTTCCTTACACTTTTTTTACAAGAGCTATGCAAAATGTGATATTGCGCGTTACACTGTAACGCAGAATCATCGTAATAATGTGGGCTGCATTAAACAGACTAACCCGAACAATTACTATTATAAATGTGTGAATAGGAAATTTGTAGGGGAAACCAATATGGTTGCATTGATCGACGAAGTGTGCAAGGGGTGAAATCTGAAGGGTGCAACATCGGAGACTGGGTCCGGTTGATCAGCTGAATTCACGCACTAGTTAATAAAAAGAAAAGCCAAACTAGGCAATTCATCGACACGTTTGTTGCGTGATTGTAGCAGGGAGGATAGTAATGCGCCACTAAGTAAGATGGAAACAGTTGAGTACTGTCATCGATGCCAGATAGACGACGTGCTTTACGCGAAAGATACGAGGAGAATCAGCTCAATTGAGCTCTGAACTTAGGTTTAATGAAATTGTTTTCAAAAGCAATTTTCCGTTTACAACAGGATTTCTACATTCAGAATGCGATTTCAGGCAGACCATTTTTCCTTCAATCATTAAAGATCATCTAGAATTATTAGTGGGATGTATCACTCCGTGCGGGTACGCACTTCTAGTGCTCATCGTTATGCTACCGAGTACATCAATGGGTAAGAGTGATAACGAACTGTGAGAGCAATCATTTGCTTTGCTTTGTTTCTTATCATTTTTGCAAAGCTCATATTGGTGGTATAAAAGGAACAGATGCTCGAGCCAATGGTCGGTTCAGTGCCCACTTATCCGGGTAGGGGTGAATGGCGTTTGGAACTGCGTGCAGATGTGGGGATGGGGTGTGGGGTGGAGGAGAATAATAATGCGGACTATGAGGGGATTTAAATACAACAAAAGTATCGATCTGTTGATGCGATGTCGTCCACTTGTTTTTTTTGTTCAATTCACCCTCAGTTAGGGCTGCTAAAGTCATTGAACATATGTAGGTAAAGTTCCACAGGCCAGTTGTTTTGCTCCATTAGGATGGAATCCAATAAGAAAGATCAACTGGTTTCTCTTGTCGTTATGAAAAACAAAACACCTAGGACAGAACTAGAAATGGTACCCTTCTTACCATAAATCATCCGTTTCAGATGATTTTGTTCACAACGTTTGCACAATTGTGCAGCCGAAAAGTATAGGTAAGTTGCACCACACTTGAATTATAACGATCGGTGCAGTCTAAATCACGTATCCTAGTTCGGTCGCTGGAAAGGTTGAATTAATGGCACCGAATTAATGCGTCCTGTATATTGCGCATATTCTTTGAATGAAATTTGATTTCTTTTCTCACTTGGCTCAACCTATGCGGTTAGTGCCCTTTCCTTACCTATGTCAAAGTATTTTGTCAGATTGACCGGATGAATTCCAACCGCGAAGATATATCCAACGGAAATCAGAATGAATCAGACAGTCCATGAATAATCACAGCAAGCGACCCATGCGACACCTATACATTGAAACAGGCATGTCAGAAGACAAACACTGCAAGAAGAATTCCTTTCGTATACTCTCATGGATCGGGTAAGTAAAACATTGAACAAGATAAACAAATAAAGGGAAATAAGAAATTTAGTAAAGTTTATTTGTGTGTACTGTATTGTACTGTGTGTATGTGTATGTGATGCACAGGATTGGTTTCCACCTCGGAAAGGCAAAGGGTAAAGGTCATACGCGTTGGACAAACGATGGGTTTGTTGTGCGCGATCGATAAAGCCTCGAGTATGATTTGTCAGTGTTTGTCACTGTGACGTAACAAAACTGATAACGCGTAGGTGAGGTCTACCCTATGACCGCTTTCAACGTCTTTGTTGATACGTGCAACCACATAACAATCAGGCGGTTGTTTTCAAACTCGATTCCGTTATTATTTGTCAACGTCAAATGATCATGCATAGGCGATCGAAAATTGCCGCCTACCGGGAGAATGAGGTAATTATGTCCGTAAGATTACGAAAATTATGTAATCGAAGTATATACAATGGTAGGCGGTATTTAGAAATTATTAGCTGCAAAATGAGTAGCGCATGAAAATGATATCGTGTTTAATTATTTTGCGTTGGTGAGCGAGGGTTTGGGGGACATAATTACATCTAGGATAATTACTCACCTAAATTCTCGGTGAACAACACAGAATTAAATATTTTGATGGTGCTCCCATTATTTTGCGTTTTGAGCAAGATTAAAGAAATCAAAAATATTGTTTTTTAGAGTGGATGTCTCATATGGAGATTGATAAACTAGTCAAACGGGTTCAGACAGTTTACATTGTGGAAAATCATTATGATTAATTTCGGTGTGATTCGTTCTTGAAGATAAAAATTAAATATGCCGGGATGAATGTCGGGAGCAAAAGTAATGGCAGTGAGTTACACCAATCGTTGAACTTTAAGGGTTGTAATATTACACTTTCTTCTGGTTCAACAATGCTGCAATCTATGTACAAGAGAGAAAGCTATGGTCTACCAACAGCTCTCTAGAGAAGCATAAAATTGTCGCTCTGTTTGCAGTCGATGGTATCAGGATAGCCATTCGTCCATTTCTTTTATGCAAACCAGGATTAGCCTGATCGATTTTATTCAACCAAGGTAACGCCAAAACAATTGAAAAGCAGCTTCTTACCAACTGAGATTGTTGCTCAGCAACGTGTGGTAATCTGCTCAGTGAATTTGTTTGAATGACTTCCATTTGTAACCATTCCACGAAATTTTCCGGATATTTAATCTTGAATTAATCTTTCCCCGGAAAGGTTTCACCACTAGTGGTGAAATAGTAAATCAGGTTTAAGCAAGCATTGCTTTGTTCAGTGCGCGGACAGTATACTAATTTCTAAACAAGAGAGAAGACATGGGAATGCATGAACCCAGCTATTGGATGACTGTGTCACTGTCAATCGTTGTGATAGGCTCTGGGTTTAGCCAATCACTGGAATTTTTGTTATCTTTATGCTGATTGGCCGCCACAGAACAAAAGCAGTTTTCAGGGATTATACTGATAATTAGATCACATCTAACCCAACCATTAATAGCTCCCAGACGGGAAGGTTGGAATGAATTTTGCGATCCGGATCGGCGAATGTTTAAAAGGCGAATGTATGCAAAAGCGATTTCAGTAAATGATTTCCCAACCGTAATAATTGTGCGCTGATCATTTGTATTCATTTCAAACAAGCAAACCTATTCAATAATTGTTCAAATCACCTCTGGTAGTGCATCTATGACTGACCTGTTCTTCAGATCACGACCTTAAACCTTTTGTTCCCAGTACTCCATCCACATTAAGAACGTTGCTCTCTTTAGTGTTAACTGATTGAAGACAGAGTTTCAGCAGAGTTAACTTAGAGTAGCAGTCGATGTGTTTTGGCGGTCAAAGTTCCGATTTCAAAGTTCAAAGAACTATTATGGGAATAACTTACAAGCTCCTGCATTTCTCGTCCCGTTGGATCGTAATTTGGTTAAAAGGCAGAGTTACATACAATTCCTTTTGTAAAATGTGACGTAATGCGGGCCTCATACACTATTGCATGCAGCTTCACTTGTGTTGGAATGTAAAACATACTAATGCTTCATCAATTCGCAGTTTAAAAAAATCAACGTTTGCTGCACAGACGACGTGCGGTGGGAGACAGTTCCACATCAAACACACTCTGGCTGCGAATGACTGACACCAGAATTCCAAACGGCATTTTGAGACCACTAGTTTGAAATGATGTTCTCTAAGCTGAACGCAGGATGATAATTTCAGTAGCGGTCATTAACAATATCATGATAGAATTAGGGGACTAATATGCCGGAATGAAATAAAGGTGGTGAACCTCGCATGAGTAAAAATAATCATATAGACGTGACCGGTCCAGTCCATTCTTTAAAAAGCTTTGTTTCTGGAGGAAGCAACCGTTATTTCCTAGCTTATCCAAGAGTCAAAATCAAGATTCGTTTTGGAATACACTACTGACATTGGCGAGAACAGCCTCATTTGCAGATTAATGTGAGCGTTTTAGGATGCAGTGGTTCAGGAAAAATCCTTAGATGTCGGATTTTGCCCAACTAAAAAAAAACTACACATTTTATCGGATAAAATGCTTATAATCACGGACAAGATACGTCTTTGAATTCACATAATGCCGAGTATTATATTAAAAAAATAATCTTGACTTCTCGATGGGTAATCGATAGTCTTGATGTCCACGGTTGGTGAATTCACATGATTCACCAAATTTCAGTCTGGATTCTCCAATCAAGCGTGCGCATGATCACAAGCTGTCTGATGTGGGAAAACTTGAATTCATGTCAACTCCCACTAGCTGTACGACTCTCGGTTTACATAGTTGACATTGGAGAAAATTGAAGCAAGCTACTGTCGAGATAAGCTTTGAAACAAAATATGAAACCGCAACACTGTGCGGTTGATCCCGTGGATGAGTTCGCAGCATCGCAACATGTTACACACTGCAGAAAAAGCAGTTTATATAGGACATAGAATGATAACAAAGTAAAGTAAAATACAATAAAACAGATAAATCTAAAACAGCAGGAGGTTTAAAAGATGGACCTTGTCAACGGGGTAAGAAAAATCTAGTATAACGTTCTTTTTGTTGACAATATCGATCAACTATTTGCAATCGTTTAAATCGGTTATCTTCTTAGGCGAAAGGGCTGGAAACGTTTCAATGGAACACAGGCGAGCAGCCATAATTTCTAGGAATGCGGGAATCATTTCAAGTGAAGAAAGGACAGAACGCGAAATAGTTTCCAGACGTAGAGTAGCGAACACCATAAAGTTTAAGTATTATCCGACTGTCTATACCTCAGACATCAGTGCTGATAAATTATTCCTAAGAACTCTTCTTTAGACAACAAGCTGGGCTCATTATAGATAGCTAATTAGGAATGTAAAACCCAAGTTGCAGTATTTACACACTGAATTACCAATCAAACCAAGCATTGTTAATTACTCTCTCATTTATAAAAAGACACCACTCTGAAACGGTGTACCAGCCGTGCACGCAGGTGAAACCCTTTGCAAAAAGCCCACTGATCTTTTCCACCATGCTTTCGGTGAAATCGTCATAAGCGAACTGTGCACTTTTGAATTAATTCGCATTTGCTTTTAGTGTTGTTTGTTCATTCCGCTGAACATAGTCAAAGCAACATTTTCTTAACGACATCAACAATGCCGAATTCATCAGGTCCAAAACTCTTCGGTTCCCCTGTCACGTAAGTCATTAGTTAAACTTGCATCATACCAGAACGAAAAACTACGCACAATTAGTGCAATTAGTGTGTTTACCGGCCGAAGTAAAAATGTAAAATTTTGTTTGCAGGGATTCAAAGGGCTATTTAATTTGTTAGTTAGCGGTTTGGGCGGAAAGTGACGCAAAACTTATAGAAAATGCCAGAACGAACAAGCGTTTCTGCCTCCATCACCGAACACCAAGTTGTAAAGCGGGTCTCCAAGTCACACACACCTGTAGCGTGAAGGCCATTTCAATCTGCGCTCTTTGCACAATACATTAAGTTCTCAATCCCAAATCTACATGCTATTGCAACACTCCCTTTTTGGAGAAACCAACGAAAAGACCGCCCAAATATATATGTCCTGAAGAATGACTTTCCAGCTGTTGTAGAAAACATTGTTTTAATGATAAAATAGTTTGTGATCCTCTAACTGCCTAAGGATCGGATTTCGAAACTCATCTCGTTTAAATTGATAAATTGCAACACTTAGTAGCTATTTATTGTATCAGAAACGAATCTGAGAATAACCTCGTATCTTATAATGATATTTCATGTTGTAAAGAACCAAAGACAAGCTTGCCTGCTACTCTGTATCTCAGGGTAGTAATAAGTTATTTTCAACAAGTGGTAACCAAGTGGTTAGGTCACCAATTTGTGACCCTCAGTCCCGAGTTCAAACGGCTCCACCGCCGCCCGTCTTCCCCATTTCTGTAATTTCTCAGGCATCCTTTGCATGGCCGCGGCCCCCTCCCTGCAACGTGACTGTACATTTCTATTTTCAATAAATTAAAAAGGAAGTAAAAAGACAGTTAATATTTTTTAAATTACCGTTCATTGTTTTGTACCGTGCTATTTCCGGTATAAAACTGGTCTCTTCCATATTTGTGTGGGTGCATATATGCCACGCCCAAATCTAATACACATTTTTCCACAGCTTTGTTCACATTTGGTACATGGGAATGTTTTAGTTTTCTCATATCTCTTCTCTTTTTGTTGTCATGTTATCAGACTAATGACTGATATTATTTATGTATGGAATTTATTGTTTGCAAATGATTCTCATTTTGGCCTACTTTTTCATATTCATGTGAACTTACATTATCTCTAAACCAATTAAAAATCGAGTACCGTTTAAGGAAAGTTGATTCTTGTGCACTGTATCATCAGAGTGCTAGAAACCTCTTCCTAGTGACCACCCCAATAAAAAAAAAGAAAAAAGAAAAACGTTCAATAATTTGCATGTGGGCTGAATATTGCCAGGTTTTCCAGGTGAAGGCAGGTGAATTTTCACGAGGAATCCACAATCGGAGCCTTCGGTTAGCCAAAGCCTGACCCGCAAGGCAGTAGGGCGGCTTGTAAAAACCAATCTTTTGGGGGCCAATGTCTAGTTCATTGGATCATACGTCCTTTGGACGGGGTCAAACGTCCAAGGTGCCCAATACATTTCGATGCCCAACTGAACCGGTGACCGCCAGCTAACCGGAAAGTTATGTGTAGGTTGTGCACCTTGGTTAGTTTGGAATCAGGGATTTCAGCCTACTCCCCTAGGTGAACTACCAGTGGTCCACCAACCCGGTTATAAGCCCGGATGTCTGCTTTTCGTCCTCTAATTCTGCTGGGAAAACACTTCCGCCACGGGAAGGCAGTGCGCAGACCTCCTTCAGCAGAAGCTGTTAGAGATGCTTGATCGTATGGTAGTATTTCGTGAGGTGCAAGGGAGGGGTGACCAGCCGCAACCTTAAACAACCACCCGGGAGCATACTAAGGCCTTCGGAGGAGTACGAACATTACATTCCGTGTTCCTGACAGAACTACTTGAGAGGTTCTAACGCTGGACGGTGGTGGCCCGGTGGTAACGTCAACAAATTACCACCTCGGGGGGCGTGTGTTCGAACCCCACCACTACTGCCTGACTTTCCCCATGGAAGCCCTTTGATTGGCCGTTTCCCCCTTCCTGAAAAATTGTATCATTGTTTATTCAATAAAAGGAAGTAAAACTAAAAAGAAAAAGAAAGCATTTGCTGCATTTTCAACGAACACTACTGCCGATATCAGTGATTGTTATAAAGAAAATCTGATGACAAGTTGCCCAAATCTGAGGCGACAATTTTTCGGATAATAACTGAAATTAGCCGTAGGAAGCAGACCGATTACCAATCGTGTTTGAGCTTTACTAGTATGAAACATTGACACATTCTAACTGTTCTTGAATTACTCTGAAGCATGACAACCGAATCGCGGTTTGTCGGTCCAAAATGATCGTTGTGCTACTCACAAGCTCCCCATAGCATCACGAGAAATCAATCGTTCTTCTTCTCAAGAACGGTTCTTTGTTAATGTCTGTAACCAATCGATTACAAGAGAATATCTACTTTTTAGCAGCAGTACAAAATCTCGACACGACATTAACTCATCATGAAACATGGAACCCAATTTAACCATATACCCAGGTTGAAATTCAACGGTACTCGCATGGGTATGGAATAAATATCTCGACATTTGAAACTGAGATTCCAATGGATACAAAGGACCTACGAAATTTTTCAGTAGCCAGCAGTGAGCAATAATATGGAATGTTGCTGTTGGAAACGTGCGACCCATTCGTCAGTCACGAACGAAAAGGAGATTGGGTTTTGGGATTTGATTGTGTGCAAATCCATGCCACGAAGCCAACTATAATACTCGAAGTACCAATCGCAGCCTAATTGTGCGAATTCGGACTTGGACTGACAGCCCACAGAATAACTCTTCGTCAGGTAGAACCAGAACCAGCTGTAGGTACACTTAATTTTATTCGGAGAAATATACAAGTTTCAGTTGCACACAGATTTAATTTCCCCTGTCTAACAACTGCCATTATGATGTGCCGGTTAGCTTTCCAGCACTCAATCAATCTGATTGCATATGCCTGTGGATTTCACTTTTTTACGTGGACTGTCTGGATACTCAGTCGTGATGTGTGTTCGGTGCCATCGAACTCACCCCATTCAAGTGACTTTAATTCCCATAGCGCTGGACAAATACGAAAGCTAATGATGGGGTATACCGAAAATGCTGATCCAATAAGCTTGCTATAAGCGGTATTGCAATGCGGTGGTAAGCCATTGCTTCTGAAAAGACGTGTTTTGCACTAGAGCAAACAAAGCAAAGAAGTATTGAAAGCGGTAGAATGAACGGAGCAGATCCGCTTTATTTCTATGTTAATCTGTTCTCCATGGGTGAGTCTGATGAAGTTACTTTGATAATGAAGGTAAGCAGCTGCTTCATTGGAGACAAGTAACTTCATGAAGTCATCCACACGGTTATCAATGTTTCTAGAAAATAGATCTTTCAGAATCCCACCTTCAGATCACATCAGATCCCGATTCAAGAGCATTGAAAACAATCAACACAACACACAGACTACTTCAGTAGAAAGTTCTCCCTTCAAATCTACTCGTTTCATTCAGCATGTTTTGGGTCGACAACTGGTAACAATATCTGGGTTACGTAGAGTCATTTCATCCCACGGATACATGATCACGTTGGGAGTAATAAAACTAGTAACCGATAATAATTCAAATTCACTACTGGATCGATTATTGGAGTGAATCTTAGGTATTATTCAAACTGAATTATCGATATAATTGCGTCAACACGATAATGCATGTGTTACGTCATTGTAATGAAGAAAAATACATAACGTGGGGTGGTTTTAAGTTGTTTTACTGTAATTTTGACAATATCATTGTGTCAAGCTAAATTCGTGATATGAACTTCATAAATAGATTTCCAGTATATTCTTACCAATTGTTTTGCCTTGAGAACAAAGATATATATGAATGGAAGCAATTTTCGATCAATTAATTTGAAGTGAAAAACAATCAAATAATTTTCTACATCAATAAAACCTTTTATACTGCTCATTTAGTTATCGGGCCACTTTTGAAGTTACACGTATGTCAAACACGCAGCAATATGGAATGTATTTAGCTATAAGATAGTGCTTCATTTTTAATTTAAAGATATCGACTTATGACTACAGTCTGTATTTAAGCAAACTAAAAAAAAGTTATCGGAACATCCTCATTTGACAAATGTCAACCGATATCGTTCCCTCCTGTCAACCAGACCTTATCAGCATCAATTAGATCATAGTCGCTAACTGTGCTCGGTCCCTGAATCGGGCTAAACTGAATGGGTGTTTCGACCAACGACAGCGGAATGCAATCGGGCACTTGGAGTTACAGTTCAGTACAATTAATCGTGGACCATTTACTGTAAACCAGAGCTAAAGTTGCTGTGCAGTGCCCGATATGCAGGTTAACGGTCAACTTAACTTCAAGTAACACGCCAGATCACTTCGGATAAAGAAAGAAAATGTCATCTGAAAAAGTTAGGTTTAAAAAAACAGGAGCAGTTTGCTCTTCAATCCTACCTTTTTATAACAGTACTTAACATAGTGACTCGACCCTAAATATAGTTCGTTCCTGCTAACCTTTTGATACCTTCTTTTCTGAGTGGTGAATCTGCTGATGTGCAGTAATGCATACTCGGAAATACATTGTGTAATCTATTTTTCTATTTTCTCTCGATGAAAATAGTGGAACGTCCACAAACGGAGGTGTTTTGTTTTATCGAAAAACTTATATAATAAATATTCATCTTTCGACTGAATAAAAGATTGCTTGAGTATCGATTGGACCGTTATCTTAGAGGGAATCACGCGGTATCGATCGGTAGATTAGGTATGGCAAGAATGAAACCCAGAATAGTAGTTGAAATCCTTGAAAAACTTTCATGGTTCACAGTTTGCTCCCACGGACGGTGAACAGAGCGCGCAATTTTAACAACAAACGTTTTGGTGTTATCAATATTAGTAGTATCTAACAGATCAGTGTACGATTTTGAACTAATCCGCAAAAGTTTGTTCCATGAAATATTGTTTCCCTAGCGATTGAGATAACTGAGACGCATGGCGAAAAGGCAGCATAAACCGCTCTCCCTACCTATCTTAGAATATTTGGCTTGGAGTTTGTTGTTTCAGATGAGCAAATGCACGAGTAATTTAGAAATGTTTGTTTGACAAAACTCGTCCTCGCATTGTTAATTTACCACGTGTCCTGTTTATGGAGAAACGGGGATTTTATGCGCCTCATGGGATACACCGGTCGTCGCTCTTTCCTCCTTGCCGGCGTGACATCAACCTGTGCTGTCTAACGCTGGTTCTATTTGGTTGGATGGATACATCAAAAGAAAGGTCATAAAGTCCTATCATCGCTAGAACACGTTGATGCATACCGCTTCGGTTAGAAGCAAATAGAGATCCAAGAACACAAGAATCAACACAGCCTTAGTTGTGTCGCCCAAGTAGATAATGAGTGCAACACACGCAGAACTATAAAACCCAAGATGCTCTCTTTTCATTCTCGGAGTTGGGTGTGAATACACTCACTGAGGTCTCGACCTACGGTGAGTACTGTTGTTGTTGTTGTTGTCGTCGTTAAGGCTCTTGCGGAAAAAGTTCTCACATGCCTCGAAGTTTTTGCACGAAATGAAAGTTGATCAGATGCACATGGGGGAAACAGGGGAAAGTGAGAAAAAATTGCTACGGAGCTTCAAACACACGCTGGAAATCCATGCAGTGCGAAGGATATGTGCAAAAATGTGCAGTGGGGGGGCAGATTACAATTCAAAAGATAGGGCATGGGATGAGAGAGGAAACGATTTTAAACTGGTCGAAAAATCTTACATTTCACTTGAGAGGAAAGGTACTACAGTTGAGAGATACATTTAAACGGATAGATTCACTATTTAGTTACAGTACTGTCAGTTTTCAACGAAAGAGAATAATGAATCGGAAGCCAGGGACCAGAGCAGATGGAAAGAGACGTTACGGAAAAGTGGCTGGAGTAATATAGGCTTGATCTAGCTATCAGTTGCTTAGGAATGTGTTTTTAAATTCGTTTGGGACTACATTCCTTACATAACGGGCCCTATGATGAATATGGTCTTCAGTTATGTGTATAAAACAACCTATGAGGTTTCTGATGATAACAGGACATTACTATACCACGATAAATTTGTGGTTTATCTATTCCTCAGACGGACTAGTCCTATTTTATTTTAAATCGGGTCGATATCGGAGGAAGACATTTTTGTAAGCATTAAATCTTTCAAGTGGCGAAAACAATTCACCAATTAAATTGGCCACTGGCAACCATTTCCCCACTTTCTCATGTGCTCAGGTTTTCCAATCTGAAGCCTTTTGATTTTCTCACGAATCACAGTAATTACCATCTAGCCGTGCTTCCTGTGTGGTTACATTGAAACGAACAAGACCATCAAGAGTGCCTGGTGAATTTGAACAATCGAAAGGGCTAATCCAAGCTTGATACTCTAAATTGATTAAGCCATTCGCACAAGGTGACGAAAATACTCTGAGTAGACCAAATAAGAGGAGAAGAGTTTAGCAAACAAACTCTGTAAACTACCAGAAATCCGGAAATCCGTGCTGAACACAATCACCGACCAAGGGATAGAATCGAGCCGATGCTGATCGTTGACAGTAAGTAGGGTGTATTTTTTGTGTTCTAAAAAGACAATCATTTATTTCATACAAGACACCAGTACTGGTACTCGACGCTTAAACCGAAGTACACTGTAGCTGGGTTATCTCCTTTCCAAACTATTCTGTGGTTGCAATTTAATAGCAATCAAGCCATGTGGGTTTTAATGTTTCATACATATTAACTATAGTTCACCTGCAGTTAGACCCACACACACTGGCAGAAAGAACCGCTGTATCTCACCAAGAGTCGCAGCACAACCGAAAATGATTAGCACATCAAATCACCAACAATGAAGATGCATTTGGCCTCTTCGATTGCAAATTACATGTTGACAATAAGTTATAAGGCTTAATTTACCCAGTCGTTCAAAATATTGTTGCTTATACCTTTTGCAAGTCAAGTTGTCCCAATATCATATCAAGATGTCCTCGGTTTATTTCAAGATGTCTGGGAATCATTTAAAGTTGGCTGGTTTCTTATGACGAAGAAGCGAATCCGTTGGTCGCATGGAAGAAATGTATTGACAATCTCATAAATATAATACCATCCGTGACTAAAACTAGAGTAATCATCAAATCCGGCATCCGAAATTCACCTATTCCAAGGAAATGACTATCGGTGAGGGACTTATCCTAGCGAGATTATAATCGTCTTCCGAATGCTGTCACATGGAATAATTACCGTATGCTGAGGAGCACTACACAAGGTTGATTCGTGAGGATAAAGTGAAATGCCACGAGGCGCTAGCACAAAAAATTCATTTCTAACCCGAAGCTGTTGTACCGGCACGTCAGCTCCATTCGGCAAGTAAAGTTTGGTATACTGGTAATAACTAGTGCTGGAAGAGTTGCAGCCACTCCAACGGAAGCAGCGGAAAAGCTGAAAATTCATTATTCCAACGTCTTTGCAGCACCGCAGGTTGAAGGTTTACAACTACCCCACCGGTTGTATCATATTCCACATCCTTCGCTGACCTATGTTTCATTTACTGCTGAAAAGGTCAAATCGAAAATAATGGCTTTGCGAAAAAATGCAACCCCAGGTGTGGACAAAATACACTCAAAATCTCTGATATTTTTGACAAATCACATAACCGAAGTGCTATTCTGTTTTAACGAATGTTCGACTAAGCAACACTCCCCGAATCGTGGAAACAAGGAGTCATTTCACCCATATACAAAGGTGGTTGTCGTTGTGACCCCGCTAACTACCGACCTGTAACCCTGCTCCCGGTGTTATCGAAGGTCATGACATCAATTGTGGCCGATTCTCTGATGGAACACCTCGAAAGATACAGCATTCTCTCGACAGCTCAACACGGGTTTAGGCAGAAGCACCTGCACCAGAAACCTGCTTCTTGTGCGGGATGAATGGACCAGTACAGTTGACGAAGGGGATGCGATGGATGTGGTTTATCTCGACTTCGCGAAAGCATTTGATCGAATGAATCACAAAATTGTGCTGCAGAAGCTCTACAATTATGGCGATCGAGATTTCGCATTTGAGTGGATTAAAGCATTCCTCGAACAACGAACCATATTAGTTCGTGT
>UZAN01040530.1:30624-43932 GCA_900618425.1 Echinostoma caproni
GATCGCAAGCTACTTGAGCGTCCACAAAGGATGGCCACAAAGGACGGTCAAGGGAATTGCATTACCTGACATACAAGGAGAGATTATACCATTGTGACTATATTCTGCTCAGCATCGTCGAAATCGAAGAGACTTGCTTTTGACTTATCAAATACTGTAGAACCCAAACCATCCGTGTCGTCGCTGCTTATGTTATCGAAAAATGTACACCTAAGGGAACACCGTTTTAAACTACTGATTCACAAGTGTCGACTGCATTGCCGGCGCAAGTCTTTTGCTATCAGAGTATGCAGATCTGGGAACGCCCTTCCATCTCATGTCGAATGTGCACCCACTATTGAATCTTTCAAGCAGAGACTCGACTAAGCCTTGGCACACCTCACATTCGTACACCACTAAAAGCAAATGGGAATTCGCCGTAGCCTAGATTCTCTATTATCTCCTACCTGGAACTCTATGTGACTCCTTTTTCGATGTGCAACGATTCATCTGTGTAAATATCCTATGGAACAAGAGAAGCACGAACTTGTAAGTTATTCCCGTAATAAAACTTTGACTTTGACCATTATTTCAAGATGCCGCGTTGACCTCACCGGTACTGACAAGCCTCACAGCGATGTCTGGATGACTACCATGCAACCCCGATTTCTCTACCTCCTTGTGAATTGCGTGGGCCGATTGTGAGACGGGCTTCGGTCACCCACACCTCAATTCCCATGAAATACATATCGGTTGTCTATCTTGCTAGTATTTACTTAGTTAGATAGTTCAAACCCGAGATGGTTAGCATTCTTGAAGACACTGATCATCTATCACACAACCTGGTGAACCAAAGACATCGGACAATGATGCATTTTTTAAAGCAATCGGTAATTTAATATATTTAGGGGTTGAAAATTTGATCGATCTAGTTTGATGTCGCCACGTATGCACGTGAATAAACAGCGTGTGCACTTCAAAAACTACTTTCTTTTGCCGAAGAAAGTAAACCCAACCCATCAAAGGATCATAATACGGTGTCCAATACAGAGTGTGCGCCCCAGTTTGGCGAGTATTCGGTGTGGACACAGGAAAACGTGTTTCACCTTCTCCCTTTGAATTGATTTCGTGGGATTGGAGTTCCGTTAGAGATTTCGAAAATATTAGTTTGGTTTCAGGCAATTATTGATTGTGTTTCACCGGCCATTACTCTCCAACATTAGGACCGATAGAGAATCTGATACGAATATTTCTAAGAAGATACGGTTGTGCTATATCGCCTGCGAATGGGGCTTGTCTTTTTTTTACCGATTGTTCATGATTTGAACATTACTTCTAGCGCACAATGGTTTGCAACTGCATCCCACTAAAACTCAACATTTGGGGAGAAACGACCTCGGTGAACTAAATGTCAAATTGAATTGTGGTATTTACTAATTTAGCCTCCCTCTGACTATATAGCTTGTAGAAAGACAACCAGTTCTAAACAGGGAAACATACGGCTTTCTCACTTAAACGAAATACAGAGAACATTGGTCAGATCAACTGGATTAGAAATAATCAACGGTTACTTACTATAAGTAGTGGGATTGTAGTGGCAAACACCAATCAGAAATCGTCGACTTCCCTCCGTTAGGTTGCAGCAAACTGTTGCTCCACTAACAGGAAATGGGAGAGTTTGGGTTTAACGGATTCCTAGAAACTCGTAATGGGCTACAATTATATGCCTTGGAATGCCTAGGAAACACGGTAAGCTCAAAAAAGCCACAACCAGCCTGTATACATATGCCCAGTGACAAAGTACTGTAGATCCCCTCTAGATCTAGCCTCAGGGGTGCAATAGTTCTCTCATAGTGAAAATGTCGTTTTTCGATGGCTTTTCGTTAACAATCATAGATACTGCAATGACGTTTATTTGTTGGTGTCTATATTCGTGAAATTCATAACGATCGTGTATGTGGGAGCGGAGATAAGCCAAAAGTCTAAGAGGGAGAAGCAATAATGTTGTTATGTGTTATATTATTTTCATCATTTCATGTAGTATAAATATTAAAGAATAAATATAAAAATAATAAATAAATATATTTTAGCTGAAAGTGACTCACATACAAAAGGGGTAAAACCAGATCCTTGATTATGTTTGTAAGAATATTTTGTTTGAAATGTGGAAAGTGTTGTACAACCTTGGAGGACAATTTCCAATGTTATACCAAAATAGATCTTAGCGATTTGGGAAAACTATGACACTCAGCATTCGAACACTAGTTTTCGTTTGAAAAAATTAGATATACAATACATTGAGAAGTGTAAACCATTCCTGCAAAATTAAGTTCCAAATAAGACTGAATAAGAGTTTAGTTCTAACAGAACGATTTGTGGCTTTTGAGAAACACAGTGCCTTAATTACTTTCCTTTCAGTCTCTATGATATTCTTGATTACGGATCCCACTCTATTAGTCACCGTCCGTCCTTCAGGCCTGAATCCCCATAACATCCGTATGCACATGTTTCGGTCACGGCGATGCCCCGGGGAACTTAGAGATATCCTGGAAATGAAAAATACAGTGGCGAATAGATGACAAGGGGAAGGAACTATTTTACTTGAGAACGATCAGTAGTGTTATGCAAGATGTCTGCTGCAGCGACATTTCATTCGCATATCACCAGTTACTTCATGCGAATTACAAATGGACATTATATATGTTCATGGGGTATGGTGACCATACAAAAAACGAACCCGAAGCAGATGGTGGTCGTACTGGCCTTAACCTGGAGTTAATCCACCCCCGCTCCACTCCTTCCTTAACCCATCCCCGCATCAGTGTGACTTTCGTTCTCCTCTCTCTGCCCCATTCACTCCAACCATCCACCCACCCACCCACACACACACACACCAACTCCACCTCCCCCTTTTCACACCTTTATTTAGATAATGACTTTCAACTTTTGTTCTTCATAATCGTCAATATTGTTTAACCGGCTCGTAACTTTCTGTCTTCGCATCTCCATGTGTTCGAACTTTCCCCATCCGCCTTATACCTACTAAAACACACACCACCACGTCATCCTCACCTATTTGCTAACTTTTTTCACGCATCTGTATTCGGATTAGGAGAAAAAGTCTTCAAAAACTAGTTACGCTGTCTTGTGAACATGTATGAATCTCGCCTTTGAATCTATTTGTCACCATACCCCATCAACATATATAATGCTCATCTGTAATTCGCATGAAATAACTGATGATATGGGAGAGCAATGTCGCTGCAGCAAACATCTTGTATAACATCACTGGCCTTTTCAAATTTATTCAGGAAAATCGTTGCTTCAAATTGTTTTATTAGCAAATGAAAAATATCGATTTCCAGAAACGTGAAAATTCGTTGTTCTTTATTTCACCACTGGAACGTCATTTCGGCCGTAGCGATGCTCGTCATCAAAATTAAACAACTTTACAAAATACTCAATAACTCTGTGAAAGAGAGACATTTCTGTTTCTCTTCGTACAATGCCCTGCCCATACAATTTCTACTCATTGTTCCAGTGAATGGTTTGTGATGGTAATGGTGGCAAAGCAACATTTACAAATTAATCTTTGCATGTACCTCAGTTGTAAGGTAGGTTTGCAAAAGCCTCTGCTTCAAACTCTGTTGGCTCAATTCAATGTTTAAAACAGTGTAACTGTCCCACAAATACCCTGGATGCTAGCGCTTTAATCTCTCAACTTGCTTTTATCCTCGTTTAATAAAACAAGCAAGGTTGTCTGCTTCCGTTTCCTAAACTACGGTGATGCTTTTATCAGGATTGAAAGACGATTATTACTCAGTTTTTTCCTTTAAACCTCCTCAGATTAAGCTACCAGCCAATTATTTCTTTACCTGTCACCAGTTTTCATGTGTCCAATACTGTAAGTCTTCGCTGTTGCCTTCCCAGAACGGTGTAATGTAATGTGCTTTTTATGCTGCAAGCTAGTCCGAAGGAAACCGAACGTTTGAATCAACCCACCAAAGTGTGTATGTATGTATGCATGTATGTATGTATGTGTGTATGTATGTATGTATGTGTGTATGTATGTATGTAACCATCTGTATTTAGACTCACCATAGTCAATACCTTCCCTCTTCATTCACCCGTTCTCACTGTCAGCATATACGTGCACGCAGCGAAGCTTAGAGGGGTTTTAATTTTCCTTATTTTGCTAGGTTTCTCATGTAATCTGAACTCACGGCATCACGTTTACGCTAAAGATCATGCAGTAAACGTTTCACTATTTCCATCAAGGTGACATTGATTTTCTGCCACCCTTTTTCTCTGGTCACTTTCTGTACTGTGTTGTCCATTTTAGATGCAAAGCGGTTTTGTGGCAGGAATCCAAATGAAATATCCTAACTGTTTCAGGAATCGGAAAATTTGATATGAAAATCTGGCCAGGTGCTGATGTTGAAGACACAAAATTAGGCGGACTATGAATGAGTACATCTGAAAAAGGTAATATTTTGTCTCAGAAAGTTTTACAACAATATTTGCCCGAAGTGAAAATTAGAATTAAACAAGAGATCAAATGAAACCGGAAATGCTTTTGTTAAACATTTTCCCCCTCAAATCACTTGCAGAAGAACAGGTAGGGCTCCGTTTTTGAAAAAAATGATTACTGTAAACTCATATTTCATTTTTTTAAACGGTTTGGTTTCTAAATTTATCTTAATTTGGGCAGATATATTGTCCACTGATAGCAGGTCTGTATTGAAATGGTCACTGTAGTTAACAGTAATAATTGCATTCTGACAAGTGTTGTGTTTGTGGATCAGTATTTCACTTGACTATGGCAACATCTAAACTCATTGTAAATTCTTATTCCTGCTCCGGATCCTGTCAACCTATTACCCAGGTTACTCATAAAACAGTTTTGCAAGTATTATTGAGACTCAAAACCTTTCATCGAGAGCAAGAAAATTGCTGTAAATTAAGAAAATAAAAGTTGCTCTATTCTTGTTATCCACCAATAAAACCCACTGCAGACACGAACAGAAGTTTCATCCATTTCAGTTTACGTCAGCCTTGCTGGAATTCGAACCTAAACGAGACAAGGTGAATTGCTCAGCGCGGACACGAGCTCTGCCATTTGAGGCAGAATCCTTTACCATGGCAATCATAATTTTTTTGTAATTTCAATCACACTTGAAAACTTTGCAATTGCAACCGATTTCCACTTACGAAAAAGATTCAGCAAGCAACGACCTTTGTGGTTTTTCAACAACCACAAACAAAATTTAGCAGTTCTGTCAGTCATACACTTTTCAACAGACGAATTCACATTTTGCGTATTTCTTACTGTACAAATGAATGCGATAGTTGCGTGGATGGCGTCATTGAAGTGTCCGACAAATGTAGGTCAACGTACGGGTTGACGTGCGGTCACTGTCAGGCCAGGAAAGAAAGCACCAGGCGTAAATTAATCCAAGTTTGTGTTCGCCTTTCTCTCATCTCTGTACAAGTAAATAAGTTCTAGTTTCAAAAAAAACAAAAAAAGTGCTCCTTGAAATACGTCAAGAATTCGAAGGTTAGGAACGGAGAAATGTTTCAAAATGATCGAAAGATTCACAGCAGAAGGTTTAAACTTCGATAAGAAAGAAGCATCTCATGGGGAGACGGGGATTAGACGGATTGAGTTCAACAAGGGAGCATTACGTCATTTATTAAGATAAAAAATGAATAAAATTTTTAGGTAAATGTGGAATCTATTGATTTTTCCAGTTGTATTTTATTAACATTTCGTCCACTTATCCATTAGCTCCTGATTAGATTGAACGGTTCCGCTTAAATGGATGATCAGAGCGGAAACATTTATCGTTGTATTCGGAGCAACTGCACCAAAAGCTGTGTTCGAAACAAGCAATCTCCAATAATGTGGTGCCCTGGCTGAATTTAATTACCGTAGGTCGAAAAAAAACAGCAGTTAAGGCCACAAAAATGGTACTATTGCATAATATAGAAATTGTCAAATTAGGTAATGAATATGATGAATGTGATCTAATATTCCTGGAGATGCATTTTTTCCCATGTTCAGGGAGATGTGACGAATACTGTGCCGCCCCAAGGTTGACATTTATCGCTCTATTTTTGTTACAGTAACACCGTGAACCACGAAACGTGATAATTTCGAATCTACAAAACTGTATTCACTTATTCTGAAAATCGGGAGATGTTGGTAAATGTGGTAATATATGACTCCAAATCCATAAAACTCCTCTAGACTGCATGGCATCATAAAATGATTTTTTATCCGAGGTAGCTGTAAGAAAATATCAAGTCGTTTCTGCTCCATACTATCATTTTAATCTTTTGTCTTTGTAGATGACTTCAAAGAATCAATTCCTTGGGGTTTATCGTAATTAATTTAATCTGGTTCGAACTGTGTACTTACGCATTGCACAAGATAATTTTACAGACGGTGAATCTAAACGAAATGAGATCAATATAGTCAGCTGTCATTCAATGGATGGGACGGACATAGAGAGCAACAGCAAACCTTTGAAGAGTGATGATACTAAGCAACGGCCGGAGAGGAGCAAATTCACTCATGCTATTCATATGGTGACACAAATCGAATCAATTACATGAACAACAAGGGAAAACAGATGGAAATACCCTAATTCCCAAAGAGAAGTAAAACGAATTTGATAACCTATGACTGGACACACGCAAGTGGAGATTCAACTTAGCTAAAACCTAAAAGACGATTGTATCACAGAACATGATGAAAGTTAGAAGTTTTCCCAGATTATTCGCTTTGTCCAAACTCCGTGTACAGATTTTAATTGATTAACATAAAACGTTTGGTAATGCAAAACCTTTGTGAAAGTTGTTTGAAATTGCCGTTTTAAACCCACTTGACGGAATTAGTGGTGCTCAAATGGTAAGGTTATTGAAATAGCAACTTTGATATGTTGAATTAAATTCCGACCACTGCAGTCCATCTTCCTCAACTCGGCATCTTCCCATGAAACCATTGTGTAGTGGAAACCCCATTCCTGGAAGCATAAAGTGCATTTGTCTACTCAATAAATGAAAATGAAAGTCAAAACCTCTATAATAATAATTATTATTATTCACTCTTCCACAACATCATTTATGCTTATTCGAGAGGTTTCGTGGAATTTATATGCTGCGCTTGAAATTATGTTCAAGATTTATATAAAGAAGCATGCAAACTCAACGAGAAATAAGTTGAGCAACATCCCCAGTCGTTCACTGATATTGAAACCTTTGGTTTTTCAAGGGTTCATTGAACCCTTACCTTTTAACGTCGGTTTTGATCACTACAGGTGCTACTCACTGCAGACATTCGAGAGTGGTTTTCTCACGATAGCGAACGCGAAAACGGCGTAGTCCATATGCAAAGGAACTGGTGTGAATAAAAACTGGACAGCAAGATTGTTTCACATGATCGAAAATCACACTTACCCAGGCCGGCTTATTTAAAAGCCATCGATATACATCCTACTGAACAAGCACTACCACGCACTTATCGCCAGTGGCATATGACGGGTGGATTTCCAAGTGAATATAGTAAGTGACCTCATGAGAAGCAGTGATAGGGCTGACCGTTTCAGAAGGCTTAATTCGATGTCGTTGACAATAGACTATCGGTGGTCAGTATCAGCTGTTGATGTAGTGTGAAACAATCTACAACACCGTAAGCTTTTTTCAGAGCATCGGTGAACAATTACATTGTCAATCTAAGCACATGAGGGAGTTATTTCTCTAACATGGAAGGAAAGGTTAGGTCCAAACATGGAACTCTATGGCACACTATGTCTGACGGCATGATGTCTCGGTTCCTGGTTATTCACAGGAGGTTAGATAGTGAATAGTCTATGTACGCGAAAGAATGACCATGAACTCCAAGAATCATGGTTCGGTTATCCAAAGTTTCACGAGTTTAACTTTCTTTGTTCACCGATCCAGAAACGGAGTTTGGTTGAACTTATAAAAGTTGTAAACTGCCTGTAAGGAGATTCATCTACGGTACGAGTATAATAAACAACTGTTCATCGTTTGCCTTCCATGGCGAAAGAAAATAACATTGGTTCCTAATAATTGCGTAATTTAGTGTCCATAATTTGGTATTTCCTACACGCAACGATCATTGTTGTTGTTTCGATCACAGGTAGCACATTTTCCTGAATAGGACAACGCTTCGAATGATACGCGTGCGTGTACACACGCACGGACGAACACATGCAAACACAGTCCAAAAACGGTGGCGCACAGCACGCCGGCTAGCGTGTTGTTGAGTTCATCCGTATGTATGCGTGCACAGCAATTTGACAGTTAATCACGTGCTTCGGCCCACAGCCGGTAAATTCTGTTAATTTCCCCTCTGATCAGATCGTAAGAACGATTCGAACGCGCATATCCAGGGATATAAATCAAAACAAGGTCCGAATCTATTGACCTCGTTCAACACGATCGTGTTATCCGTATGCCAATTCATCCGGAGTGATTAACCGGACCCGATCTTACCTGTCCTCGTGACCACCGGTCGCGAACCCCGCATTTCTGGCTGATCTACTTATCAGTTGTACGTGTTTAGAATTCCCGACTGACAAATTAGCCGTCCATGGCAGATGAAAGGTTTGTACAATGCCGCGTCATTTTGCCCGAAATAATAATAATAATCCGGAAACAGGTCAAATGCAATGAAGCAATATATGCTGTTTTACCGCCATCATTAGACTGAAAATGGAATTTTGAAACAATTAGTGGAACAATCTGTTGCAACATCATAATCATCTACCTGCATTTTTTGCTATCGTTGGTGTTGCTGTGGTCGTTCAATTCGCTTTCTAGCTCAATTACTGTGATAGTTTATCGCAGTTGTACATTTCGTCCGACAATCCCGCTCTGTGTTATAATAATATTCTAACGAAGTTTCTGCGTTCTAGATCTCTCAATCCACTCCATTCATTTATCTTGCCTAATTTAATACGTACGCGACAATAAGAAGAGAATTCCTCTCGACGTGTTGGTCTTCTGACTTGCATGTTCGTATACCTGTTTTTCTTTCACATTCATAATTGATCACGATTTACTTTTTCCGTCTCCTAGAACTTCCCTCATTCTTTAAGAATTGAGTAATCAATTAATCTACATATCGTCAAAATCGGAGAGATACGATCTTTGTGTATNCTTTCCGCTCAACCCATCGATTTATTCAAGCACCTAACTGTGCAACATCCATGAGTAAACGTGATTATTCACTTTTCAATACTTAATAAATTCTTCTATCCGAACGCAGTTTTATCAGATTCTGTGACGCATAATAAGCTTTAGCATTGTAATTTAGCCATAAACTTTCAATAGTCAATGAATTATCCTGCTTTTGAAAAGCAGCAAAACAAGTTTCTTGTTGGATGATTTTGCATTCAAATAGACGGACTACGTATGTTTAAGCCTCAACACAACATGTTCCGGGTTAGTGCATTTGCAGGCAAAGAAAACGGTGGGTGGTAGCATACCGATTATTTGGAGTGAACTGCTACAGGCAAAAACCAAATCGCACGGGTTCAACTGAGGATGTTAATCCAAGACACGCAGTCTCACATCTACAAAGTGTTGTCTTACATTTGCCCCACCTACAAGGACTGAGCAAAAGGTTTCCCGATACACAGTGCACGTACAAGGTGCAGGAAAACGGATACTGCAGTCTATTGCGAATACTGTTTAGTGATTACAACTAACAGAACCAAATATCAAACGCGGAAAAAAGCTCACGAGTTATAAGGGTCGCTGTGCTCGGACGCTAAGTCTGGAACTCAGTCGATATCAGTGGAGGGCGGTGACGATGATGATTCTAGGGCTACAAACGTGGTTTAATGCAGTAGCAGAGTGTTGATCGTTTACGAGCTGCTTTTGAGTGGTTTATGGAAGTCAAATGTGGTAGGCGTTCCATAGTTGATGAAGCATACTGTGGTCTACCTGTGGAGGCCACCACAGAGGAAAAAATCCTCATGAGTAAGCGATGGTGGAGAAGAATGCGCGAGTGATAGTGCCACAGCTAGCGAAAATCATCGGGATCTCATCAAGTTCAATGTCCACCATCCTACATGAAAACCTTGACCTCAGAAAGGTCTGCGCAGACTGGGTTTCCCATCAGCTCAGTGAGGAAAAGAAGCTGTTCAGGTGAATTTGGGTCGAAAGATCCTTGCTAGGTGTGATGTTGAACGTTCCAATGAAGTTTGGGAGATCATTAGTGGCCATGAGGCATGGGTGTACCGTTTCTGCTTAGAGATCAAGCCACAATAGGCTCAGTGGACGCCGGTTCGTAGGCACCGCTTCGGACATTCGGACGCAGGTGCAGTAAACCAAATTAGATCGTGGCTGCGTTCGTGGATGAAACCGGTCATATGGCTACTGTAGCGCTGATACAGCAAAGCACAGTCACCTTTAGCCTCCATTGAACTGGTCAAAGTGCTACCCATTTTGGCATGGTAGAGCTGTTTCACCTAATGGTTTGAGCGTATGGAACTGTGCATGAACGCTGGTGGAGAATACTTCGAGAAAATATAATGCTCATTTTTGTGTAATAAATGAAAGTTTTTGTGCATCCGGAAATGTTTTGCTCAGCCTTCGTATCCCGGAGCAACCTAGTCAAGTCTTCCCCTTATTGGTCACATTAGACATAACGATATGCTGTCAGCATATTGAGGCTGAAGGTATTTAAAAATCAACTGATTGATAATTAACGTCGACATGGGTAACGTAAGAATGGGTAAAAGTTATTGGATAGAACAAACGTTGATATTCCGGAATTGATAAGTCGCTTTTCTGTCAAAGTTTTACTTTGGGAAATACTAACAAGCGGTTGCTCTTCTTGTCACATAAAGATTTATCATAATCATTTTCCGGTCACAGAGAAAGATAAGGAATGTAACATTTTTATTTGTTCATTCACTGCCACGGATGTCAAAATTTGAGACTTTATAATACTCCATCCAGTTTGTGCTCGAGAGAATCAATTGTGGGTGGAGAACAAAAGTGATGTGGTAGAGAATTCCAAATGCTGCACTCTCTGAGAGTGAATAGATTAATGAATGAATGACACTGGCATTCTAGTGGACAGTTTGGCAGCACTTATCTGAATGAGATGAGAGTTGGGCGACAAGGTAAACAGTGCATGACATGGACGGTCGGGGTTCTGCATTATCTGGTCTCCTAAGATCAAGTCTCCTCGAATTCGACAATATCGGATGAAGGGCAATCTCAGTGATTCCAGTCTTTCTAATTGCATAGATCATGGGATGCAATCCCTAGACCATTTTAAAGACCATTATTTTTGAACATTCCACGATCTTACAATCACATTGCAGCTATGGATTCCGCGCTTAAATGACGTACTCAGTGTGGGATCGAATTTAGGCTGATAAATACATGAGAACAGAACAGCTTCAAATGTGCCAAAGATTCGCTTTGGTAAACCAACGTGTACTACGGCTGTAGACGACGGCCTGAAACAGTTTATGGAAAAACCTGGGTCTTCTCAAATGATGACACCGAGATCCTTCCTATTGAAGGCATGAGGAAATTGTTGATATCCCAGGAAGTACGGGAACCGAGTTGGGGCGTGGGAATTCGGCTGAAACGTTTTACCATTGAATTTGAAGCAAGCGTTATGGGAACGTTAATAAGCAGCAGTGAAGTGCCAGTAAGTCCCCATGTTTTATGATTTTTGTAGAATCTGCAAACATTACTAGTTTTGACCCCAGAACTTATGAAAACGTTGGGGGCCAACCACGGATCCCAGTGGAACTGGGATGGCAAGGCTGATAGCATCGGACAGTAACCGTCCTCCGACTCTCTGTCATGTCTTGAGACGTGGTTTGCCACTTCAAATCTTAGAGCCTAGGTTGATGGTTCCTATATCCGGATAGTGAGTATTCACGTATGCTGAGTTTCCCTTGTCATCTCTTTCACACGTGAAATGGTTTTTGATAAGTTAAATGTATTACCTTATGAAATACTCTCGGGTTATATTCATGAGTTCCTTGAGTTTGAGTTTGAATTAGAATTAATCAGTTCGCACTGCTGTTTGAAAGACAGTTGTAAAATACTTCTCACCCTTTGCCCCTATACTTTCTTTGATTTGCAAACTGCGAATCAGATCTATATTCACATTTTATGAATCGTGAGTTTGTTAGCGTTGGACAAATGGTATACCAGTGTATTCACTATATAGTGATAATATTCAGTTACAGTAACTTGTCTTGCGAAAAACAACCACCGTCCTAAAGACAAATGTGAACCATTTAAAATGCACTCACGGCTTCGAGTGCCACGGTTTTCGAACATTTTCAGCATCGATCAGCAGACGCGCAAAGTCCATTTTTTCAGTATTTGGAAATATTTCGGTTTTCTATGTATCACATCACATCTGGGATTAGGGCTGATTTCATGAAGAGTATGTATTGTTATCTGGCCAACAACAGTACATTAATCAGAAGAGCCCTGAAATAGCGTGAACGTTTGACCGAATAATCTCATACTAGTCTGAAAGGTGTGAGTAAATCATGCATGAACCAGTCGCATTATCCGCTCAGTTCTGTTTAATGAACTCCCCTAATCCGTTTTCTGTCTATTTTCTCTAGATTGGCAGATCGTTTTCAACATCTGAGCACCAGCCGAGGTGATCACTTCAGTGCTTATGGTATGGTGGTATTCTGTTTTTGTCCGCTTATTCGAAAAGATTCTTCTAAGGCACACTTCAAACCATCATTCTATTTGTTCTCAACCCAGGTATCCGTTTAGGTGACACGAAAAGGTAGGTTCGGTTTTACGTTCCGTGTCATGAAAAGGGGTTGACATAACAATGGCCGTGAAGAAATTAAGGATGCACGACGTGTGAATCGGTATAGTGGTTATACATTATTTTCAAATTGATTTGAATCGTTTGCTTGGATAAAAGCACACTGAATTGTCCATGAAAATGATTTACTACCTTTCGTCATACCCGTAGAAGAAGCAGCTCACTCATAAATATTTCCATGGTAAAGAAATGGGTGAAGCCTAGAGTAGTCCCATAGTGATCGCCTGTCCGTGTTCCATTCACTTTCCATAAACATTACTTAAACTGTAAAATATAGGACGCATATCGTATCTGTGCGAAAAGTGAGTTTAAAAAGCTCATGGGATAGCTATTTTCTATCCAACTGGAGACTGCTATATTCCCATTCATTTTCACAATTTCGCAAAACTTGAAATCTCCATCATTTCATGTTCCTTCGGTTTAGAACTTGTGCAAAACAGTGAGTGAACCCCCAAAACCAATTTTTT
>UZAN01040530.1:51309-76410 GCA_900618425.1 Echinostoma caproni
AGGCGTCTTTGGCCACTGCGTGTGCAGCAGAAAAGTCCGTTCGGGTGAAATAAACACAAAATAAGAAGTCAAGATGAAAGATTTCTATTTGTATAAATCCAGAAAGCCTATTATTTTCTATGCAGTCTGGAACTGCATTTGTACTGAGTATGATTTTTTATGATTGCATACACCTAATTTCAACGTCATCAGTCTATTGTTTAATTCACCGAGAGATTAGTTCAAAATGATCCCTAAAGAACCAAAGAAAATGAGTAAGCAATATGCATGGTCATGTTTTAGAACACCTGTAGAAATAATACGCCGCAAGCATCTTAAAAGGTGAGTGGCCAGAAAGTAGATTCCCACAGGGTAGCGAACGGGTCAATCCCGACCCTAGTTTCCCCTGGAAGTTCGTATAGGGAAGTGAACGCACAAACTCACCGTGAACCAACACTCACAATTATGCACATGCTAGTCGCTAGAGGCATCTTGATCAGTATAACGATGAAAAATACGGGCCTACAATAATGAATCTCATAAAGTATTCCTAGTCTTTGACTTTTTTCAATAGCGTGGTTTTGCTCGATCGCGGCTGTTCCAACGAATTCAGCATAGTGTTGATCCAGTATTTGCCATCTGGTATAAATCACCAGCTGTACGTAACCTGAACAAATCAAGGTGAAATATTTCTATATTTAGCCTCCTTCCGAGTTACTTACGACGTATCCCAACGTTCAGCTTGGTTTTGTTTCGATAAGAATGATCGGCAAAGTGCAAAAGCGACTTCATTCGGAAATATTGATCAAAAAGAATATGTTCAAAGCACGTTCTCTAAACTGACTGCTCCGCAAATTCTAAAAATGGCCCGAAAACACCTAATTTTTCAGTTATCCTGCCAACGCTCATGGCCCCGTGAAACCTTCAGTAATACCTTGAGTAATATCTTGGCATTTTAAGTAAACAGCACTAAGACGTTCAAACCGTGAACAGCACCATCCACCTACTCTATTATCAATTCACTTGAACTCATCCTATCCTTGGAAACAGCCTTGGCATGTCTGACCTTCGTTCGAATTCAGCATTCATGAGGTTGAAAGAAGTGACCGTCCTTATGATATTGCTCATCATTATCATCATCTACATCATCATCATCATCCGAGACGTCATCTTCCACATTGTCACCATCAGCATCATCATCCCCTCCATCGAACGATGCGTTGTCACTTTACCATGCACTCAATTAGGTGAACAGAGTATCTCGTTGGATGCCCAATGAAAACCCTGCGATGAAAACGCACTGGTTCTCTGGTTGATGCGCGTTTCCAGCCGAGTCATATTACTGAAAATCCTAAAGTACTGCAACTCAGAGATTGCATAGTCAGCAGTGATGTTTCCAAATATGGGCAGGACATATAAAGAGCTCTTCAATCTCCAATGCTTATTTTCTAATTATTTTTGTCGGAGTAACGCAGCGCAGTTTAAAAGAAACGTGAGCATATTTGCACTAAGTAAATTATCCTTTTCCCTGTTGTCTTTGCGAGAAAAGCGTCTATTCCGAGAAAGGGCTGAGTAGATCTCTCTCCTCTTAGTTTGATCAACATGTCTTGTACAGACCTAATATTGAGAATATTATTTGTGTTACTGACAACTACCCGAATCCCGCAATCTTATCATATCATTTGTTCTTTCATCTATAAAAAGAATGGTGTATTTTTTTACCTCATTTGTAGTCATTGAACGTGTAGTTCTCTGACAGCTTTTTGGGAGATGGTTTACACTCTATCAAAGGCTCCCTGGGAAGATTGAAAAAACTATAAGGGGTGAATGGCGGTGGAAGGATCCGTACAAACGACCTTTGGTTCTCTCTTTTAATGGCCGTAATCCTTTGCCTAGTAATACCAGTTTTCTTCTCTAAATGAGATGCAATCAGGAAATGAAATACGTTGAAATAATGAGGTGAAGCTACGAAGACAGATCTCTAAGAAGCAAGACAGTACTTCTATTCCGGATACGGGCAAGCTAACTAGGGATAGTGAAAAGCGAAAATCCTTTGTGTTTTTACTTACTTTGGTGTTGGAAGGGATATCGGTCTTTTCACCAGATTTCTGGTGGAATGAAAAAAGGAAACCTCATCTTTTTCGACTTATTTTAGGTGGAGACGGTTGTATTATGTTTTTCCAGTAACATGTTTTCATTCAGGGGCGGATATTTTTCCCAGGAACAACAGAAGACAGAACCGTTCGATACGTGGTTTCCTATTGTGCTATCGATTTACGGTGGGTGGTCGGGTTTTGGAAATCTTTTTCAAATAACTGAACCTTTAATATCAATCAATGTTGGGATACACAACTATGTGAAATATGTCCGATATGGTCTTTCCAGAAAAAACGCTTACTGGAACGTAGTATCCAAAAGGCATATAGTTTGGGAAAACGTGTCATCTGTTGTATCTGTCTCCTCATATGGCACGGAATTCCACTTGAACAGTAGTGGATCATCCAGCATAAGGGAATATCGATTCATTTGGAAAAAAATCAACAGTAAACGTGAACATACGCTATTCGTCTCGGTTGTTATAACTGAATTGGGTTGATTCTGCAGTACTCGTGAATGCAGAAGTTTGAGCAATCACAGTGAATAGATTAAATCAGTTCAGATTAAAGCGACATGTACCCGAGTTTGACCAACGTGACACCATCGCATTGCGTATAAACAAATAAAATTACCAGCATAGCATTGTCATGGGATAAATTTTAGCTCATTTCAATCAACGCGCATTGAACAAAGGAATTTATTTATGAGCAACTTTCATCAAATGTATTTTTATTTAGAGCTTCCGGTAATGTTTTAAGGTTACTATCGTGTGAATTTCCTCATTTTGGTTACAGTTATTGAATTGCTAATAAAATATTTCTAGTTTTGATGCACATTTTTCTATAAAGGTCGATAACAGTCAAACCACATGGACAACAACAATTTGTGTTCAGTGGCAGTTTAAATCGGAACAAACAACATTTTCATTTGTGCAGGCGTTTGCATAACAAACTGATTATGTATCTCAGAAATTCACAGCCATAAGAGATATTTGAAAACGAATTTCAAATTAAAATAAAGACAGAAAGAAAACTAATCGGCCTATATGTTTTAAAATAAATAAAGTGCTTACAATTTCGGGGATACTCTATGAAAATAATTGCACTAAACAACAACTGCAATGATAATGTCTCGGATGAGGATGATGATATTGATGTTAATCATGGTTTAGAAAACAGTTTTATGATTTTGGCGAATTTTTATTAATCTACGAAAATTCGCTGTCATCACCATTCGTTATTAGAATAAGTATATGGGCTCCTACACGAAAAAATTTAATTTGTCATTCTGCTTGTTAGAAACACTTTGTGATTTATGGGGATGTCACCCATATTAACATGTTATTCAGTCAGCCGAACGCATATCAAAAATTGTATCGTGTCCGAAGTGTTGCCTCGGGGATAAAATTTCTGATTTTATCCGTGTTGACCCAACCAAAGCCACATGTCCTGTTAGGTCATCTGTCAAGGACTGATATACCACACAGCGCTTTAATCAAAATAATTCATCAGAACACACTCAATGATATTACGGGAATCGAGACACTCACCCTGTTTTGCCTCATAGATCGTTTGATGCGGTTTGATATTCACGGTTCGCATACGTTTTATTTACCATACAAATTTTCGCGTGTGAGTACCCTGTTGTGTGAGAGAAAGAGTTTCCATTTTATTGAATCAAACAGGAGCTCTCACTTATCAGACTCTTTTGTTTGAAGTTAATTTAAACATACAATTAGTGTAAACATGTATCTATGAAACGGCTTTCATGCAAAACGTTGGCTGAATCTTTTTCGATTGTTTTATTAATTTATAATAAAGTCAAATTTGATTTGGTACACATGCATTAGTAAACGTTATTAAATACCTGATCTTTGTTCGTTTTGAGGGGAACCTTGAATAAGGCCGTTGCCTCACCTACTCTCGACTAACATACGTACCACTTACTTAGCGGATCAACCAAACACTAATCCCTACTTCCTTCTGATTAAATGTACCATCAAATGTCAAAATACCGCTTACTCTAAACAGAATCTGCTATGTGCTTCAGGTGATGTGTGCATAGCTCACGTGATCCAGTATCGTAACTGATGTTGACAGAAATCACTTGTTCGCTGACATTTCTTTTTTGGAGTGAACTAACCCAGCCATCAATAAGCTACAAACAATAATTATCTGTATATTTTGCACCAGAATCCAAAATTTTCATTTCTCCTATGAACACTGAAAAAATAATTCCCTTCTATTTACTGCTGACTGTGAAACTTCCCAAACCGACATGTTTTTCACGGGGTGAGATCCACTTGAAACCGATAAGTTCGTTGGACATCAAATGAACCATAGAAGCAATCATTGCTTATTGCGACTTTAGGGTAGGTTGCTCACTGGAAATAATTGTTCCCCTTTGAAGGTGTGTTCTCTATTAGTGCTTCAGTTGTACAATTTACCTTTACTACATCTACGAAATAATAGCAATAATACCAACATTTTCTTGAACGCATCGAACTCAGTTTGTAATGAAGACATATGAAAAAGCAAACCATACGATTTTAAGAAGGCTAGCTGTTCATACCCTGACCTGAAAGCCACTCCCACACCAGCTCCTACCCGGCATCATCATCCACCACATTTCTAACTTGTTCCATTCTCCATTGACTCTCCCCGATTGCATCCATTGTAGTATTGTATTTAAGATGACTTGTGCAGGCAACTATGCCTACATGTCGATCCAAATGTGATCACCGTCACAATGGGATAAAAAGTAAAATGAAAATTTCAATACAACAATGATAAAACTTAAATAGGTGTTCATTCGTCTTTGCAGGTTGAAAATTAGTTCGCTACGGATCCTCACTGTGTCAGTAAGAATACGAGCCAGATGGGGAACCAGTGAGTTGCGATAAGGTTTATGCGGGAGTTAAAGCAGAGAAAATCGGATCAGGATCGGGTTGTAGCGTGGGCACGGCCAGCAGACAAATCGGGATTCAGCGGATGACTGGGGTCATTGAGTATCTTATGAGAGGAATTATCACATGAAGTGATATGCAAATTACACAATTTTGTGATCAGAGTGCTTAAGGGAATAAGAGAAACACGGCTGATAATTACTAAACCGCAACGTAGAGTAATGAAGTCCTTTCCAAGTAGACTAGGGAAAATAACGGTCGAACAGTAAAGTATGATAGGAAAAATGCTTTGGTAATCAAAGGAACATACATTTTTATGCCTGACGCGAAATTGTACTAACTTACGTATTTGAAAAGATAAGCGATGCAGTCCACCAAGAAAAGCTAGCACATGAGAAGATCACCGTAGATTGCTATCTATGGCGACTCCTAGGTATTTGGTGGTATGTGTTCTAGTGACGGTTACAAAATCGATGACTGAAGGTTGCAAGGGATATTACGATCGGGAAAGGCTAAGAATGCATTCGAAACATTTAGAAGTATTCAACCGGGGACCGAATTGATTCGAGAATGATTGCATTTGTAATAAACTGTCGGAAAATGATTCTAAGCCCGATTGGTTTGAAATGGCTTGACATACGACTACATCATCTGCATACTTAAAGGTCTTGGCTAATGGGATTCAGGGTAAGTCACTGATGAATGTTGAAAATAAGTAGCGAGAGAGTACAGCATCCTGAAGTACTCCCGAATTGTTCACTAAGGGTTTTGAAATAGTGCCGTTTCCTTTCGTCCATTGAATCCTTCCTGTCAAATGATCTTTCAGCTATGGCAATAAGTTGGTGGGGCAACCGAATGACAGTAACTTTTGCAGATGAGGAGATTGTGGAAAGGAATCAGAAGCAGAAGAATATTCAAGGAAAACACAACGAAGGGACTTTTGAGGATCATCTAGCGATTTTCAAATGAAGTGCATCATCGAAGAGACGGCGTCCAAGGTGTATCTATGTGGCTTGTATGCAAACAGGAGGGTGTCATTGGGAACAATAATACCAGAATGCTAGTGAGTGAGAATAGGGCACTCTGCAAGTTTAAGTTCAGAGGACGTGCTGGCGACAGGACAAAAGTGTTTAGATGAAATGCAAAATGAAGAAGGTTTAGGATTAGGAACAATGATGAACAATCTCCAGGAATCCGGAATCGAACATGTTTAAACGGGTTAGTTAATAAGGGAAGCCAATTTCTGTGTGAATGGGCTAGCGCAATACTTGAGCAATGACGAAGATAGACTATCGGGGTCAACTGCGTTCGTACATTTGGTAGTTTTAAGACGATAATAGACCTCCTCATAGGTGACCGGATCAATGGTAGATAGGTGATATGTGGGGTACGGAGACAGGAGATCTTTCGAAGGATAATTAAATGCAGCACTAGGGTTGTCAACGTCAACAGTTTTTTTTGTTGTCCGTTTATTCTGTCCGCAAAATGCAATCTGATCCCTTGTCATAACCATCTTCCATCTCCAGCTCCCAAAACTTGCTTTGCACATGAAGCATTCAGTCTTTTGATCTCTGCCCTGATTTCCGGTGTAAGCTGTTTGGCGGTGGCTGTTAGATGCATCTTGAACGCTAGTTCTTTTTGTCTTCTAAGAGCTTTTAACCACGAAGAGCATACTCTGCCAGTGTGAACGGAAACTGTTTCCATAGGTCAGGAGAAATTGAAAATCACACTAGCTGTTTATGTAAAATGTTTACCAGAACAGAGAGACTGTTGAACCGAAAACCATGATGAGAGGATAGCAAGAGATTTCTTTAGGAGGAGGAGTCTATCGGCTAAAAGATTCCAAATTTGTATGTTCATTTGTTTTGTTTCAGTAAAAGGGGGTATGCCAACCGAGAGTAAACTTTTGGTCTAAGATTTAGGAGATAGTGGTCACCAGACTGAAGTGGCGCTTTCAGTTTGAGAGAGAAAATATTAGGGTGATTAGTTTCCAAAACAGCAAGAAAAAGGACAATGCACAGATTGGTAATAATTGTCCCCCGATAAGGGAAAACCTAGTTCGAGATTGTATTGTATTAATTTCTGTAGGTTTGAAGCCTACATTTCGGTTAAAAATGTACGGGTTGGAGCGAGAGAGAGAAAAAATAAAAAATATTGTAAAAATGAGTGAAATCCCAAAACTGATAACAAAGTCTTTGAAAACCTGTTTCTGAAACAGTAGGGCAATCAATACCGTAAGAAAAGAAAGCAAACAACATTTCGGACTTGCTGCACCAACTGGGGTTAATGTAGGTTAATACCCTGTCTCCGGACTTCTTTTTGCTTTTTTCTCTGTCTTGTCGCAAACCTACAAAACCCGGTATTTTGACCAGCGGATCGTCTATGTTTTGATTAATCCATGATTCCTGTATGCATATCACACGTGTTTGTGTGCACGAGATAAGTTAGTAGATATGTGAGGTCAGCCAATTTGCAAAACAGTGGGTGAATGTTGGAACTGATTAATGAGGAAACTGTCATCATCACAGGAGGAATGTGTGCAAGCGCAGTCTGCCACTTGGCACGCTTTCGTTTCTTGTTTCGAGCACAAAACCCAGTTTGGACGGAACCATGTGAGTTGGATAACACAGAAGAATAAGTATTATTTAGGCATAGTAACAATTCCCTGGGATACGAACGTCGAGAGCACATATCAGAAACCAGGTCATAAATTCGAATGCGACAGTGAACACAAACTTAGCGTAGCCAATCGAAGGGCCGCGAAATATATATATATATATATATATATATATATATATATGTATACATATATATACATGTATATACATATATTGCAACTTTACAGGTAAAACAATCAGTTCGAAGCATTTTATTCACTTTGTTGTGGGTCCTTGAGCTATTTGCGGATGCTTGTGCTGTCGGCAAATTGATCTACGACACATGACAATCCGTGTGCTGCAAGTATTGATAGTGATCGAACTCGTGTAACATGACCCCGGATTCAGAAATATATTTCGGATTTTAATGTCACAGGTGTGCAGCAATATGATTAGCTCCCATCACAATCTTCATTCTCAACAAATGAATTGGTGTGACCTTGAGCAGGACGATAAAACCTGAACTAGTTCGAAAGATATAGCTCAGATTTGGGAAATATTTGATGCAGGGCAGCATGTAAGTTCATTCTTGAGTACTGTTTTATTAGAGTGTTCCTTCTGGTGAATACAGCTACTCTATATACATAGCGTTTTTAATACGACTCAAAGTAAATATACCGACGAATGGTATTTTTATCCTATGTAACTCGAAAAATTGTTTAAAAAAACTATTCACGTAAAATCTTCCACCTAGAAGAGTGTAAGCATACATTCTAAGATCCGCGGAAATAGAACTTCAGACGTTGACCCAGAGGTTGGTGGTTCAATGAACAGACATTTTNAGACATTTTTATTTCATTATGCCTAAACCGAATAAATTACGAGAGAGGATCTGGTGTACAAGTGAAGCCCGGATGAAGTGTATTCGAAGTCTCAGTCCCTGGTTTGCGCAAGTGTTCTGATGTACGCAAGCATATCTATCGCTGATGAGCATGAAATCAGGCTGATAAAGATGATCTGCTGATCTGAAGTTCCAAATCAATTAATTTGCCGGTCACTGGTGGATTGGATGGCAATCAATTACCGAATACCTTGTTGTTGTTGGAATGTCGTATTTTGAGATACTTGGTTCGTGTGTGCGGACGGATGTATCCGTGAGCAGATAGACCAAACAACCGCAAGTGGACCAAGTCGAGGTGTGCGTTGAAACTGTTGTCGACAGACAGGATGTTCTTCGTGGAGACGAGGTTGACTGACAATGCAGATTCCATGAACCAAAGGGTCAAGTGAGACATGAACACGACTCACATTCAAGCGGAATGGCAAGTTGCAAAGGTCGTTACAATATGTAGTATTCTGGATTGTACTCAATTCGCGGTACTGATAATCCGGGTTCCCGTGGTCGCCACTTTTGAAACGCATTCCCATGATACAGCTCAATTTTATACGTCATACCTCATTATGTATTGCTTTCCTATGATTCGGCGTGTTCCGAAGTTGCATTCGTTCAGTCGCCTCAAAGCAGTTCACACCTGACTGTAATCCAAAACGTTTAGCTGTGTTGAAGACAGAACCAGGTTAGCTATGCCCAGGTTGATCGTTAGAAGTCTGGGTGTGGGATGTTATTGTAGAAACTGACAAATGTCTATTTGATGGTCAGTTTTGCGGGCTCCACGCAAAACCAAATGGATCAAGTGCCCACAATTAAGCGGGAGCAAAGAGGTTATTGATACAATAAAAGTGTATAACTTGTATGATGTGTATGAGTTATTTTATTAAATTTTTATTAAATGTTTTCTGCTAATGTTTCATTACCTTACAACTGGTCTGTCAGTAACTGCCCGAGAGATCGACAAATTGTGCTTTCATATAGCATTCAACTAATGGAGGCTATTGCTGATATGTTCTATCTGATGTGGGATGATACCATATTCAATCCCGAAAATGCGGCTCGAAACATTAGGCATTGGGGGAGGGGGTTGTGTGTGAGGGGTGGGTGGGTACAGAAATTCGACGAACATCCGAGCATTGCATGAGTTCGATGAATACCAGAGTTGAGATATTTTCTTCTGAAGATTCACAAATAAACGAACCTCCTATTCACTATACTGGTTGAAGCATCTGCAGACAATAACAATTATTCCATTTAATTAGATTACTGTTCCATCAAGTATTAAAGCATGTGATGTGTATGCATTTTATCAGCATTTCGTCTGTGCTTCATAATCCCCGATAATTTATCTTTCGAAGTCACATTCTCTGTCTTTCTATTGTTTTCTAAGGAAGATATCCCTAAACAGATAAACATAATAAAAAGCCAAAATTTGTTTACTATTTCTGAAATAAAATAAAGGATTTGGCTTATAGAACTAACATCGAGGTAAGCAGCAACTGATGAGTTATCATATGTTGATGAGTGATCAGTTTGTATTTGATTGCCCAATTGCTTCAGGCATTTCAAGAACTCCCTACTCATCGGTGACCTTTTCTATGATTTTTCAGCCACAGCCACTCAACTGCATGACCTTGCTCATTCTTTGTCTATTCCCCCGCCAGTTAATGTTGTTTTCTTCCTCCTGCATCAACCATCAATCAACAGCGTCCGTCAGCGACTGTGGTGGGGCCTTCGAATTTCGGCCGCGCGATCCGTTTGTTTTTCATCATCGGATTATTCACTGCATAACCACAGCTGTATCAGCGCTGTTTCGCACTATTCGCACGAACTCTTATCTTGATTGCCAAGGCGACTGTTGCGCGACTACAGTAGTGACAAATGTGATCAAATGCATGCGGGATTTAACTAATGCAATCGAGTAAACCAAATGTGTAGCTTAAACCTGATTTGGGAAGACTATAGAGAATAAAACCAAAGGACGGTCAGCAGGCTTTCGGAAAGGCCGAGGAAGCATCGAACCGGTTGGAAAGTTGCTCTCCGGAAACAAACCATCCCCCGCTTGTGTCCCCAGCACTCTCAGTTGTAACGTCCGATCTCTTATTGGAAATATGTCTGATCTCACCAGCTTAGTCAATCTACGGGAATATACCCAACTAGGTGTGATCATGCGCCAAGAAGGTTGGCTCCACAATGAAATTGAGGATGAAATAATCCACCTGGATGGATTCGCTAGCTATCGTGTCCATCGTCCTGTTCCTTATTCCCGAAGGGATGGTAGTGTTATCACCTTTGTCAAAAATCAGTGGTGTTATCTGATCAAAAATGTGTTTCCTTATTCCACGCGTTATATAAACGAATTAGTAATTCAATGTAAGCCCAAAAATTTAAGCTTTTCTCGGTCTCTCATTCTTGTAAATGTGTATATATCCCTCTCCTGCTCATCTAATGTTCTTAATGATTTGTATGACTCTCTTTCAACTACACTGATCGAAAATGTAGATACTTCTGTCTGTATCTTTATGGTAACTTCAACAATTCTGATACCCGTTTCTTAACCACCTTAGGTCTTCAAAACATTGTTACCTTTTCACTAGGTTTGANAACATTGTTACCTTTTCACTAGGTTTGACGCACATCTGGATTTGGGTTTTATCAACCTTCTCAATTTACTTCTTGTAGAGAGCCCCCCACTGGGAAGATCTGATCATCCTAAGTTAAAGTTTTCCCCTACCATCTTTTGCAGAACAAACCATTGTCTCTTCACTCGAAGTTGTGATCATAGGCTTCAAGTAAGACGGCGTTCTCCAGAAAACCTCACGAGGTTAAGGGAAATGATCAAGCACTCCGAGCTTATTTTGTTTTTCTGATCCCAACCATTCCGTTTTCTGTGACCAATTAACAAGTGACTTAAACTTTTACTACGATGTTTGTTGTGCGTCAGAGACAATTTACATTCGCCCCAATTGATTTTCTTCCCCACGACTCAAATAACTCCGTTGTAAAAAGGAGTGTGCCTTCAAAATGCATAAGCACTACGAGGTGTGCTCCCTTTTCTAAATCCATCCGGGATGAAATTCGAAGGCTAGACTCTTTATACGCGCGTGTTCAGCTGGACAACAGAGGTAGGCGTGAAACCTGGCAAGCCCTCTTGCCAATTTCCGGCATCAGATCCTCAAAGCGCGCACCTGCTGAGTTGGACATAGATGGTTTGAATCATAGTTTCATCAACAGTAGAAACACTCACTGCTCTAGCCAATGGAAATGAAATAAAGTCACCTGCTCGCGTCGCCAGCGTCGTACCTGCCAACGTTTATGAACAGTTGGTTCGAATAAATCGTTACAAGTTCTGTGGCCCCGACTGAGTCTTACCCATTGTCCTGAAAGTATGTGCTGCCTTGCTTTCCTCTGAATCGAATGAACTTTTCAATAATTGTTTTTCGCAGCAACGTATACCCGATTGCTGGAGAATAGCCTCTATCACCCCAGTACCTAAGAAAGGATCCTCAAAATTCTGTCCCATCGCCTGCACCTCAGTTGTCTTGAAGGTGTTTCGGAGGCTTATTATAAGGACCCTGTCCACATAATTCAATGTTGGTAACCCGAACCAGTTTGCATACACCCATTCAAGCGGTACCCTGAATACCCTTGCTTACCTGTCCCACTTTATTTTATCCAACCTGGATAAGAAAAGCAAGGCTGTACGCATATGTTTCTTGACTACAGTGATGCTTTCAACACAATTAATCGACAAGCTTTGTTAAATACCCTCCCTTCGGGCGGAATTCAACCTTCTACAATTGAACTTTTGGCCAACTATTTCTGCAACAGTCAGCAGTTCACACGTTACTGCTTCCGTCCTTACAAGGTGTACTGCATGGTGCTATTTTATGCCCTTTTATATTTTCTACTTACATTTCATCTGTGCCTGTGAGCAATTCTTCTCTTCTTGTTAAGTATGCAGACGGTAACATATTCGGACTGGCCTACCCCAACTCATCATTTCAAACCACTCTATAAGAACACGTCTCAAAAATAGTTCAATGGTCTCAACAAAGGAACCTCCGTATGAACCCCCGAAAATGCAGTGACGTAATTTTGTATATGTGAAAAGGCAAAAGTATGATGAATCATCAAATGCCAGGCCGTCTTTATCTATCCTCAGTGACCAGATCGAACAATAAACGTCTGTCAAATAGCTTAGCGTTATTTTCTTGACTTGAAACATTGGGTCCCCTTTATCCAATTCGTCAGATCCGAAGGAAGACAAATACTGCGAGATGTTAACGTTTATTTTAATCTCGTCAATCGCTACAACGTAAAACAATCCGGTTTTTATACGAGCAAGTTTGATAACTACAGTGGTAAAACGGACAACAGTCAGGGAAGCGGGGGAGAGGGTGGGGTGGGAAATCACATCCATGGCAGTTTAACTGATTGAGTAAGAAACGTTTGTACACGTAATATTGGGTTACGTAACTTGATTAGCATCGCCTCGTTAAACGCCAAAATCCTGGGATTCAAGTTACGTAATAACAGCTTGAACGACATTTGTGGGTCAACAATGTGTCCAGTCGCCATGATATGTTTTGTGATTGATGATCCTGGATTTCTCTTATCGGTTTGACCTCTAAGATTTTGTTGCGTCATCGATTGTACCAACCACTTGGGAATGTGTTCAAACATCCGCTGTGCCAGGGGCCGATTCGTTCTGCCGATGTGTCACCGCAACTGCAGGTGAAATGGTAGACGATATCTGAGACAGAGTTGTTCGGCTGGTTCTATTATCGATTGTCTAAACGAAATCCTTGAGTATACGGTATCAATCACGGCTGTGCGGCAGGAAACTTTAGACACAGTACCGCCTTGCATAAATACCAGATTGTTTTACGTTGTAGCGACTGAAGAGATTAAAAGTAATGGTAACATTCCGCAGTATTTGTCTTCTTTCGGTTCTAACGAATAAGTTAATGCCGTTTTCCTGAAGGTCAGGAGGCTCACGTTTCACCTTTTACGTCTTAAATCACTTTATATCCCAAACCATCACATATGGCTCTGTGTTTTTGCTTGCGTTTTGTCCCAATGGCTTTATGGGTCCCCTGTTATCCTCCATGGTCTTTTTTAACAAGGACCTGCTTGCTGATTACTTTTCGCAAATATATGCATATGTTAAATTGTGAAGAAATATTCAACCGCATCACTCAGTGGCTAGGGTGTACTTCAAGGTACTGTCCTATCACCCTATCTATTTTCGACTTATATCAGTGACTTACCTATTACTCCCCCTGTTCGACATTTTAAGCATGCTGATCACGTTATCATTTCTGTTTCCGTATCGAACCAAACAGAAATGGTTGAATATAACACAAACATATCTCGCCTCGTTTCATGTTCCACTTCATCCGGTCTTAATCTTTATCTTGAAGAAATCCTTGAATGTATTTTTACTTTTAACCGTTCTCCATCTATCTCCGACAATGTCCAGATTCATGGAAAGCCGATGAGCAGGGTGAGCCATATGAAGTACTTAGGTGTCCCACTTGAAAGTAACCTTCGTTGGTCCTAACATACCCAAACTGTTGCTCGCAGATAAGAAGACGGCGCCACTTACGTTTTGGAGTGTCGGTGATAAACGCTTTCGTTCAACAATGTGTCTTCCCTATAACCCTATACTGCTCCCATATAATTTCCTTGATTTGCTGAAGGCTGATTTCAAGTTCCTGAGGCGTGGCCTCTCAATGATCAGCCGTGTCTCCCAAGTTCCGTTATCTGTTACGATTGACAACTTGTGTAATGCCCATGTTGATGCGTGCTTGAAGCTTGCTGAAAATATCCTATCTGATTGCACCCATCCTCTACACATTGTCCTGTGTGAACGCAAATCCAACCCCTCCATCCGTTTTAATTACGAACTTATCCCGACTCGCAAATTTGCATACAGAAACTGTTTGGTACCCTATCTGGCCAGTATATTAATCGACAAGGAAAATGTTTTTTCTGAGCTTTCTAATGCACTTAGTAATTAATTCATATTTCTGTACGTTTTACATCCCATTTTTAACCTTCTTTTACCAGAATTGTAACGGTGGTCTATTTTTTGTCCTAAAGCTTGTATATAACTCCCCAAAGCTTGAATACAATACAATACAAAACTCAGTTTCCGATATCTCAAGGTTCTGTCGGTTTGCAGTCTCATATCACGGGAACATCTGGTACAGTATGTGGTGGCACATCACCTCAATTTGTGTAAAACATTCTGACTTCAGGCTCAGTCGATTTCCGAACAAGTTTGTGAATTTTCTGTTGAAAATTTGGCACATATCCTCTACCACCGCACTCTCTTGTGGCTAGTTGAACTTGTTACATTTGTTCGTTTTACCTAATACGAACTGGTTTACTCTGGTTATGAGGCAAGGCACACCTGTCGCCTTCACATTTCTGGAGTGAGCAGAGGAGAGGATTCCCGAACAGCATTAAGTTGCGCTGGGAGAGTAGCAGCCACTCCAAAGGAAACAGCTGAAATGTTGAAAACTCGGTATTCCAACGTTTTTGCTGCACCACACGTTGAAGGTGTCCAGCTACCTTTCGGTTGCAGCACCTTCCATATCCCAAATCATCTCATAAGACGTTTTGTTTCTCGCATGCGTTTTACCCCACTGGCTTTATGGGTCCCCTGCTACCTTCCCTAGACATTTTAATAAAGACCTCAAACTCATTTCTCGATCCCTTAAGTCGGTTTGTAGTTTCTTACCACGGGAATATCTGGCACAGTGTGAGGTGACCCCACCTCAAATCCTGTAAAACATTCGCCAATTAGATTTCATCTGATATTTCCCATCCCCTCCATTCCGCCCTCAGTTAACGCCTTTCTCACTCATCCTCCCATTCCATGCACAAACTTATAAAGAAACGCACTGAAGCTTACAGGCATTCTATTGTCTCGTATCTCATCAGATTTCTAACAAACCACGAACTCGTTGCAGGAAATCTGCGCAAAATGCTAAACTAAATCAATCATAAACACCTGGGTATACCGTTGGTTTCTGGTGTTGCCGTCAATTTTCACGTTCTTTAATCGTTGTATTATAATGTTTTTTTTCACTTTTAGTTTACACACTATGGTTATATGGTTGCTGAATATCCGCCTTTCGAGGTGTATAAAGCGATTCTTTGACTTGACTTTTGCAAATCCTTTGCAAATTAAACGCCGAATTAGCCAAACAGAACACTTTCCTTTGAAAACCATTTGTTACACGTGTTTTTAATCAATTATCCATGCCAACATAACACTCCATGATTGTGTGATAGGCTGAAGCGAAAACATTATTCTCCGAGATTTATAGACCTCTAGAGAGCTTCACTAGTAATGGTTTCGGCCGTCAGATCCGATTCCAGTGAGCCTGCAAATGTGTGATATGGAAACGCGTTTTTCACTTCGCCTAAAACTCATTTTACGGAAATCCGTGTGTGTGTGTGCTCAAATCGTGATAGCTCAAACGTCCAATTTTCGTTCCAAAATTTTGAACAAAGCGGGAAACACGACCATGGCGATTGGTTTTCAACAAAGCGAATCATTACAACATTTGTGAAATTCAATTTAATCTCATTGATTGTGACGAAACGGATCAGCATCGGTTAGTGTTTTCATCCTGACTGGCTTGAGTATGCAGCGCAAACTGAACTGTGGACGAATCAGAACTCACGGTGCTGTCAGAAACATAGTGAGTGAAACAGACTATATCCGGTTGAGAATACGTTGTTTGTCGAAAGAAAATAGCCTTCGAAAACAGTGAACAAGGCACGGGAATTGCGATATGTTTTTAAAGATCGACAGTGAAAACACAACAAGATAGGTAAGATCAGTGGTGAATGGATCAAATTGGTGGAGGAAAAGGATTTCAAATGGGAATTCGTCGTGTCTATGGTAAATGAAGCGTGAACTGAAAAGCTAGGAAGCACTGGACAGCTGTTTTGAACTGGTTGGGTCTCATCAGCAGTGCGAATTCATCGACCCAACTGGAGATCGAACCCGCGACCTCATGGGCAGTAGTCAGGTTGTGAAAGTTTCCAACCGTCATAACCCTGGAGGCTAGTACTAAGGTGAGCGAGGACCGATACTTGCAACAATCTCGCATAGGCGGGTTGTGCTATATCGTGTAAATTCAAAATGAGAAATGGTCTGATCAGCTTCCCGGTGGCCGAGTGGGTAGCATGCCTGCGTTCTGCTTCGATTCTGTTCGATTCCCAGTCGGGTCGACGGATTCGCACTGCTGATGAGACCCAATCAGGTGGAACAACTGCGCAATGCTTCCTAGCATTTCAGTTTGTGTTTCATTTGCTATATACACGACAAATTATCATTTGAAATTGAATCAAATCCTCCATTTCTCACTTGAAAAGGACTTTATATGAAGCTGAGACTGACGAACAGGAGGAGAGCAATAGTCATCGAGTATGACAACGTAGACTGACTCCGATAAAGGATTAAACCAAAGATTTGGATATACTCAGCACGAGTGCGATTATTCTGTTGAGTAAACATTTCTGCCCTTTGTTATCACCAGCTGGTGTTGAACCAACCAACAATGTGAAGGAATTTTCTAGTTTGTTGAACAATGGAGAGCATCTCGGACGTTTCTGGGTCACAGTCAAAGATGAGTTGATTAGAAGACCAAGTTTGTGCGATGGAACTCAAATGGGAGCGAACGAATAGTGCTCGTGAAGGATTGTCCGATTGCCTCGGAAAATGGCGAGCAAATGGTGAATGAATGGATGGATGTCGACAAACCAGGACTGATCCCATAATTCCATATGTGCTGCGGAATGTTTAGATGAACTAAGTTTTGCAAAGATCTTTTGAGATTCAAGTAAAACGGATCACTGTTAAATCTGGATTATTAAGCAGCTGAATTCTTTTCTTTAATTTACATAAATCGAACACCCAATAACTGGAAAGATGGCTATGCCTAAAAAGTTCGCTTGACGAGCATGCAGACATAGGTAATACAAACAGCAGTAGTGGTATACAAAAGCCCAATTCAGCATGTTTGCTATGGTAACCTCTAATAATTCCAAATAATGGGGTTTACAGAATTATTTTGATCAAATCGTGAAACTTTTACTGCATCGAAGGAAGGAACCGCAAAATGGAAACCTGGAATGTAATCATCATTATTCACGGGACTCCATCAGCCGTGGTGCANAAGGAACCCCGAAAAATTAATTTCGTGTTCTAAAGCCTCTTAAGTTTTATAATCTCGATGCTTTCAGTGTGATGACCATTACACAATAAGGAGCAAGGAACTGATTACTAATAAGGAGTATTCAAGCAGAAATGTCCTGTGACCTTGCTCTATCGAGTTGACCCTGGCAATTGCAACTGCTTTTCCAAGGCCGGTATTATACTAACCTACGAAGCAACCGCACGTATGCTCTTCGGCTCAATCATTGAAGCCAGGGAAGTCAGCCAAGTATCAATAATCATGGTTCTCTCACAAATGGTATCGATGTTTTTACCGTGAAACATCTTGTGACGACTAATTGCTGATCAAACGTCCAACACAGGATAACACTTCGAAAAACTGGTTCTTCATTATAACCACTTTGTTCGCTTTCAGGATAATTCACCACGATACAAATGTACGAGAGACCGGATTTAGATTAAGTTAAGGTTGTATTGATCATTTTCACTCGCAACCACTGTCAACCGTAAACAATCACGGTATTTGAAACATGTCTCTTTCAGTGTCTGTTTTTCAACCCAGAATATCAAAAATCTCAACAAACGGGAGTTTGGTTATTTATAATCATTCCAAAACATGCACCAACTTAAATGAATTAATGTGGCAACTGTCTACCTAAACGAAGTGGCAGCCATGCACTTTTTTTATCTGTTTCCAAAACCGCACAGTGTGTTATATTATTCGTTTCAAAATGGAAATATACATGAGGTCCTGATGGTACTACTCTGGGTACAAGGAATAAAGTGAGTAAAGTTTAGGTTTTGTCAATCGTTTTGTGTGATAATTTAATTATATATTTCGGCTCTCTTGTTTAACACTTCAACAAATAATGGGACGCATCAAACAGAAATCCTTTGCTGACCTTTGCTGTAATACGTGATGAATAATACAGGAAATATTTACTCTTTCAGCCAAACAACATTATTTTCGTTATGTACACATTCACCCACGTATACATCTACGGACATACTCAACTGGCATCGAGAACATTAGACGCACAATTGATCTGCCATCATAGACAAACCAACACAACACCATTTGGTCCCGCCTGGTTAGTTTGCCACGCTGTTTCTGGCCACACGAAGCCGGAGAAATCAATCGGGACAGCATAGAATTGTGTGTGCTAACGTTTGTGTGTGTGTGTGTGTTTGTGCACGCATCGTGGATAAGATAGACCGGATTAGGTTGGGGCAACAGAAACCCCCGGGATTTGTTCCCAGACCGTGCAGTACATTTCACTCAGGCGCTGAATAGTTTGGCATGTTCAGGGGTTGCATTAATGTGATCGTAAATGGCTACACTTACGAAAACCAAACATGGTTGACGAAAAAAATGCGGAAAGATTCGATGCAACTGCACAGTCGTGATACGAACTGATTTTCCTAAATCAATGTCAATAAGCGGGAGCAAAGTGGAGAATTAATGACCGAGATTTTGGAACAAGTCATTCGGAACGCATACGTTTTTGTTACTGGCCCCAACGCGCGTGTCGCCACACTCGATTCCATTCGGACGGAACAATGCATAACACGGATTGACTTCCTGCACACACACACACCCCCAACTCCCCTCCCCACCGCCTCAGCCCCCGGCTCCAAAAAGAAACAATGTCACTTGGTCGAGGTTATCGAGTGCATCGCATATGCGTTTGACGACCGGGTTCAGGTACTCGTGTGTGTGTGTGTATCAGTGTTGATAATTTTAAACTAAAATTCGATATTTTATTAACCCATTGAGGGTGGTGGTACGAAGAGTATATTATTCACACGGTCCACCTGATAATTGTGTCACTAATGGAGGTGAATATTATGAAACTTTGACCAATTTGAACAGTCTTCGCAATGCCGTGGAAAGCTTTACAGACAGACCGTCAACTGTTTGAACTTGTTGGCTCGTCTGATGGCTGCATAGATGGCTTGCCATGTCAATCCAATGAAAACTTTCAGTTAGCAATGCGGGAACTGAGATACAGTGGGGGACGTGAATGCTCGTTACTTGGACATCGTTTTAGATGATCAGTCAAGAACACTCTACGCAATTTCAGACTAGGTTTGCAGTAGATACCATTAATCCGTTCCCTTCCAAGAGGATCAGATTTAGTCCTACCGTCAAGCTGTTCTGCTGAGGCCGATAGCATCATGTAACAAACATTCCAATAAGAGGTGTGCACATGATTTCCACAACGCGATGCCTTTGAAACAGATACGACGCCTAAGCGAATCGCAATACGACCAATACGCAAACCAGGCGGTGATGGCCCGGTGATAAATACCACCCCAGAGGACGTGTGTTCGAATCCCAACTTTCTCTAATATGATATGTTTGCATACCTTTGNCTTTGACTGTTCGCTTCCCCCTTCCTCAAAACAATATCATTATTTATTATATAACGGGAAGTGAAAATGAAAAAAATAGAACACTCGAAATGGTTGTGAGGTAGGATTACACTAGGGGCACGTCAGAGTTCAACTTCCGCCTATCCGATACTCTCTGCTTTACCTCGTAATTCGATTCATTTACAAATGAGCGAACGCCACCCTATTTGCTGAAACATGCTTGCGTTTTACAAGCATCGTCCTGTTCCCTGCCCTAAAATAAGGAAAACCTGCTGCTTGAAATCACTATTTGTCCACAATGACAAACCTCAGTCAGAAGTGAACCTAAGGTGTTTGCAATACTTTAATGTCAGATCTTTTGCACGTGATTCGATGCTTTTTAATGTGATTCTCATTGTTTGGTTGAAACTTGAGCATTATCTAAAGTTGGACAGTTCAAGAATTTTTGAATAATTGGACACAAAAACAATAGATTACATACTATCATAAAAAGGCCGTCATTTTTAGTTTCCTTAATTAGAAAGCCTCTTAATCACGCTGTTGTTTCGTTTACACCCTGAACTATACACGAGTGTTCATGTCTAATTTCTTATTGATTGTATAAGTATATATATATATATATTTATATATTTATGTATAAATACATTTATATTTACGTATAATTGCCTAATTTGTAAACGTAACTAGTTGACAGACCAGTGCAACTGGTCGTCTACTACCCGTTGAACTTTGTTTGGTAATTCATATACCACTTCATGAATGATGAATCCCGAGACATTGTACGAGAATCCTTTTCGACAATGACGTGTTCAGAGGAAGACTTCAGTACCTTTTATTTGATTTATTCCCTCGTCCAAATTCTAGCACTTCATGTGTTCAAATTGTAACTCATCTCCCGTCAGTAAATATGAGTGCAAATCAATATAGAAGAAGGTACTGGAACACTGTGAATCATGTATTGCCTTGGAGTACATACATGTGGAGGAGTGGAATTCCGATTACCATGGTGTGGCGGTGACCCCAACCTTTTGAATATGAACACAAATGAACTTTTGAAAAATGTCCCCGTTATTCATGGATAACACCAACCCTGTTCGTGTTGACTCGATTGAATTTTACCGACCAACCAACTTAATCGCATATCACGAACCCAAATAAATACTAAATGCACCATTGAGAACTCAAATTGCAGGCGAGGCTTTCTTTCGCAAATCTCAAACCTCAACATCACAAACATTATATTTTGATCCGTTGTAGTGTATTTTGTCAGGAAATATACGTTTGCTTTAGTATGGAGAAAAAATAGTGGATATTTATCCAGTGCACCACCTATCGTTCGGTAGTTTTCCGCAATTTTCTTTGTATGGTGATTAAAACATGAGATCGAAAGAGATCCATAACTCGGTAAATTGTATCTGGTGCTGGTTGAATATCAGGATCAGCATATGCACGTTATCGATGGTCAGATGGATAATTTTAAATGGATTTCATGGATTCTATATTAATCATATAAACTAACATGATTTCAGTACGTTTCGCTGTTTCATACTGGGTTGGAATCGTAGGAGTGCAAATAACGGCTGATTTGTATCACAGTCGATTCGTGGAAGTCACTCTAAGTGGGACGGGGACAAGTGTGGGGAGAGGGGGGTGAACTCGATGAAAGCGAATCAAAATGGAACCAAGCATAATTATACTCACCTGAAAATCAGCCAGTATCCGTAGACCGCGTAAATGTTTGAGTTCATGAACCAAGAAATGCAGGCACTAAACGCGTCCAGCACACTCCAAACGAGTATGTTGAAACACTGAAAGCGTAGAACAAGCAAACAGCGATGAGTTTATTCTCCCGCATACTGCTCACAGTTGTTGGCTAATACTTTCCAAGCAAAAAAAAAAAACAGATAGAAATGCAAAATGCAATGATAACCTGAGATGAACATATATAAAAGGGAAATTTGGTTAGAGGGAAGCTTTTTAACTCTGCTGTAGAGCTAACAACATACCCCCTCTGTTGTTTTCGCCTCTCCATCGACCAGTTCCGATTGAGCCATTAGATGAATTATGTGTGGTGATGATGATGGTGCGAATGATGATGTTGATGATAATAGTACATATAGTTGATAAAAGCTGATGGTCGCAGTCAGATAAGGACACAAATATGTTTCCCTCTTGCCGACGGTTTATGTTCCCCCAAAAGCCTCGGTGTATGTCCATGTGAGAGTGCAAAAAAGAGCGATTGGGGCACGTAAACAATCTGCCCATCGTCCTTGTCGTCGAAGATGTTCAGCGAACTGAATAAGCCAGTTGTTCGTCTGTTAATCGAGTACAAAAACGTGCTAGGTCAGTGTCGTCTAAGAAAGAACGAACAAACAAAATTTCATTCACTGAAATAGCATACTTTCCCAGTACGGAATGGTATGTGGTGAAAAGACACAACTGCAAAGAATGATAACCTCTGTCCACACAGAACCGAATTTCTTTCAATAAGCTCTCCACTTTTTAAAATGTGCATTAGGATACAATAATGTTGTTAGATCCACATTGACAGGTCTGTGTTACTAACCTAATCCAACCTTTCCTATGCAGAGCTAATACTGCAAACATGACACACAATATTATCCATAACATCCTTCACAAATCTGTATATGCTACTGTAAAACATTTTCGTTTCTTCACTGTTTCGAAATTCCCCATCTCCACGTTGTTTCTTGTTTTTAATAAAGTGTATTTATTGTTTAATGGGGATCAATTTCCAACTTGTCACACTAGTTCGAGGTCTGCATAACCAGGTCTTCAGGTGTGAACCACAAACTGAAAGTATAACATTCAGTATGCGACAGTTTTCACGCAAAGGATCGGACAACGTAAACCGATCTGGCCAAGTACGAGACACAAGAAAATGATGACCAATGCGATTACTGTTGTTTGCCCCCCCCTCTGGCTGATACCGGGCACCAAATAAACAACGATGTATATAAAGTCAACTACAAAATGCTCTGCAATACCACATGGGAATGGCAGAAGTCCTATCAATCAAAACCATGAACCCATTACTGAGTAATCTGAAGAAAATGGTTACCTCAGTCCAGTTACCTTCGCCTCATCGCAACCTACCTGACTAATCAAACTATGACCTCAATCACCTCATGATGACTCAGCATGGCGTGAAAAGTCGGATGTGATAAAAGACATCGGAGATTTCCAGGATTCATCTTGGTCCCCATCTCGTCATCTATATGTCTCTAGAGAATTTGACAGAAAATTTGGTTCTTACCATGAACCAATCACGTTCATTTTTATCTTTTATATAAATCCAACTTTAGATACGAAGTTATGCCGAAACGCTTGTTTGCTGTATTATTTGCCTTTTGGTTCTGGTATCAGAATCTTCCCTGAAACCATACCGTTGAAATTGTTTGTTTTAATGAAAATGAGAATCTTTGTTCGTCCACACTCGTGGTATTCGGATATTCCTTGGTAATCATTTTACTGACTATAACGACCTGAATGTGCTGACAGTTTGAGCTCCTCTTACTCCATCTCTTTGAGTCCCCCAGAACATCATCATTATCTAAAACCTTCGTGAAACTATTTCAGCCCCCCACCATCATTCTTATGCTTGATTTTTATCGTTTGCGTGATTCCCAAAAGCCCACTCACATTGCAGATTGATGGTAAAAAGCAATCGGAAGTGGATTGGTTCACTGACTGTCCATAAACACCAATTTGATAATCCGCCAATCGGCAGTCGATATTCATTTTCATGAAGGCGTGCCTTGCTGCCGAATCTCCTTAGCCCAAGGTTGTTTGTGATTGACATTGATGCACGTTTGCATGTGCAGTACTTATACAGCTCCTCTCATTTCACCAATATCCTCCGCCACCCCCCACTCGAAGTATTTGGTTTTGTTATTTACACTCATTGCTTCCTATCACCTTGATTCCATATCCGCTTACACCCATCTTTTATTTCAGAATGTCAGATGCAAATAACTAAGATACACGTGACTTGTTTGTTTTCTGACCGGCGTTTATCTGCATTGCACGAAATGTGCCACAAAGCGAGACAAACGCCTCACAGGAAAACGCCCCAATCGTGCCGTTTTGACAAATAAGTCATTCGCTGGTTATCAGAAAATTAGCTCGCATCTACTTATGTTGGCTTTCTCGTGGATTTCTTTTCCTCATTTTTAGCAGTTTGTACTGCGGAGTGCGTGTAAAAACCGGTGTCTTAGCGATTATCGTCGTCATCGTCATTCGAGGCATCCGATTCATCATCAGCACCATAGTAGGAAATTGACACGACTTGTGATTGTAACTGAAAAATACCTGCTATCCTGTAACTCGTCTAGTTATTGTCAACTTATCAGGTTCGAATAACGAAAACTTCGGTGACTCAACAGACTAAAATATAACGGTATTCTTGTAGATCACTTCATAATGTCTCCACCTAGTCAAAGTTTTACTTCCCCTGGCTCTTTTGATGTACGATTATGGCCATCGTAAATTCTGGGAGTTGCTGTACTGTTTTTATGTGATAGTTTTGAATTCCAGTCACCGGTTTTCAGCATTTTTAACCGGTCTGTTAGTAACAGCGAGAGTGAAGAATCTAAGGGAATCTGAATATAGTTTCCCGAAAACATCGAACTAAGTAAACGATCTGTCTCTGACGCCTGCATTATGGCAGTTCTCAGTGGAAATGTGTGCTCCCTGCTTGGTAATATGGCAGAGGTAATAAATCTGACAAGGAGAAGAGACTGTTCAAAGGTTGGACTCGTGATGCTTCAGGGAAATCGGCTCCACAATCAAAATCGATAATTTCTCCATCTGCCGTGCTGAACTACTCGTTCGGGTTCACAAATGGGGCGCTGTTGTGATTATATACATAAATGAAGATTGATAAAAATCCCGCAAAGGAGTTCTCGTGTATCCTACATTTTATCAGTATTCCAGTATAAATGTCTTAACGTAAAACCTCACTAACTACCGGAACAAAATGTGTCCAGATGCAAACACTTTGTTCCTCGGTTGCTTACGTAAACTATTTCTC
>UZAN01040531.1:48426-76399 GCA_900618425.1 Echinostoma caproni
GAAAATATCGTCCCACTCATAACTAACATACGCACCCACGATGATCTTATCTGCTTGCTTACCTACACAGATTGGACAATGCAACCCACAATTCAGTCAGAGTTATGCCACCATTTACAAAACGAAAAAGGCTTGGTTGAATACGAAACAAAAGGAGCGCTTTAGGGTTTGGTGGGGTCTCACACGATGATCATATTTCTCGCTTGACCAAGCAAGCGAGCAATTTTTGGAGGCCATAGATCAGTATGCAGGTAGGATGCGCATGGATCTGGGTAAACAGGGGTCCCATCGAACGTTTTCACTCTGTAGTGTGCAAGGTACTATCCACATAGCAACATGACATCTTAAATTGTAATTCGGACATCTTAAACTGAAAAAGGAGAGATGTAGTCAGAGAGTTAATGCATAACTTTACTTTTCGTCACTTCACCTTTGTTTGGGTTTTACAAATGAGCAGTACATTTACATCAAATGGTACCATATTGGCAATTACTTCCGACAGTCTGTCAAATCAAAATACTGTTCTATGCGCTGAAAATGAAGGACCACATCGGATTTCCGTATGAGTTGACCCGACGGTACTACAACCCGTGACAATGTAATCAGCGCAAATGAATCTTAAAAGCCTACACTCCTGACCATGTTATCTCTCAAAATTATTTAGGAATCATCTTCAGTTCATAACTGGAAACTTCTTTAGTGGTCTATTCAAGTGAATGTTTCCTGTTAAAATAGGTTAACTTATTGAGAAAAACCAAAACTGAGTACTTTCCTTTTATCACGGACTATATAACCGTATAAAAAACTATTTGGTGCAGTTTAACAAAAAATACTGCTGCACAAATACGAAAACCTTTCTGATCTGCTTGCAGTCAATGTGAAAACAGTCAGAAATAAACTGATTCTCAAAAGATGAAATCCATATACACAGAAAATTATCAGTAATTGGTGTATTTGTAGTAGGACAAATCACAAAACTATTTTAGGGGCTACAAGCTGAATTTATCAGTTTATTCCGTTCTATGGATTTAGGGGTTAACCGCATACAGAAACTCTTTGGTACCCTATCTTGCCCGGATACTGACCGACAAGGAAAGTGTTCGTTCTGAGCTTTCTAATGCATTTAGTAATTAACTCACATTTTTGTACGTTTCACATCCCACTTTTTCACTTGCTTTTACCAGAATTGTAACGGTGGTCTATTTTTGGGCTGAAAGCCTGTATATATAACTCGTTAAAGCTTGATTACAATACAATCACAATTTAATACAACATAACATCAAAACTGTTACTAAAAAGTAGATGAAAACTAAATTCTGATCTATGGAGTACATGCCAAGGATCTGACTGACTTTGAGCTAAAGCCAATGAGTTAACAGTTTCCGGAACAAAACAGTATCACTGGGCTTACCACGTGACTTAACGCCCCCTAGCAATTCTATGGCATAACCTTTTAGTAAAATCGTGGTTATTGAGTGAATAATAATAGTATCCCAAAGTGTACTTTCTTCCGTGTGCACTCATTTGTGTATCACATGAATAGGTCATCATTCCATCTAGATGACAATATCCTGTATGTATTTGTGTGTACGTGTGTGTGTGTGTGTGTGTGTGTGTGTGTGTGTGTGTGTGTGCATGCGTATAGTACTGCATAGGCTTTGGAGCAGTACGAGGTACTTTAGGCAGATGAAAATATGCGATTTGTTTTATCAACGCACAAACAAAAAAGATACCGTTACAAATGAGGTATGAAGACAGATTAACAGAGATGAAATACTATTTTTTTTTCTTTTGGTTTATTTAAATGCTATTTACACTGCTGAATGTGATTGATTCTAATCGATGGACCTCCAGTTTTCCGAGGTATGCATGTATGTAGTTGTTTATCCAGTCCCTTCGGCTCATTCTGCTACGTGCCTTTAAGTAACAATATTCCACGATTTTAATTGATTAATGCTGTAGAATACGACGGGATCCCAAGCCAGATGGAGTTACGCGCGACCGAGAACGATAGAAACTGCAAATGTTGGGGGATCTGATAAAACAGATTCAACAAATGCACGAAACTGAGGTGTCCCCATGCCCCCCTTCCGTCTTAGCGCTTAATTCCCATTTGTGTACCCATAGACTAAATGTCATTCTCTTCATTGCTCCGCTCTAACCTTTGCCGATATAAGTACCAAAGATATCCGCAATTTAGTTCGATGTGCAGGATGTATATCGTGCCTTTATAACCTACCCGATAATGCCAACAAAGAATCTGCGCATTAGCTTTAAGATCGCCAAATCGCAAGCCAGCATTTTAGACCAATCAAATTCGCTACCGCATACATGAGGGACACAGTCACAAGAAGCACATGGGAACTGAGTGTTCAATAGGCTCTGGGTCAACAGTCTTTTCTGGCACCTGTTATTTTTAATCCATTTGTTTATCTCCAGTAAACTAACCACTAATTTCAAGATTCGCGTCTCAGTATCGAGGAGTTTTTTTAGTTAATCGCAAGTGCCTTAGCGACGGCAAACATTTCGGGAACTACAATTTTGTTATCGAAAAACATATTTCACCGGAGACCTGAACTATTCTTTCAAACAACTGACCAATACTGCTGACCCACTCAACCCTATTATACCCACTTAAACTAGCCGAAATCAGCACACGTCATTGTACACTGTGGTTGAAGATACTTGCCCCTTGGAGTTTTGAAGCAAGTCCCCATTCACTTGTGCTACTTATGATCGACATGCCTTATTGTTCTCTGTCGGCAGAAACATCCTATTGACAAGGTGTTACAGCAACATAATGTCCCATCACATATTTTGAACTGGATGCACGACTATTTTACCGACCGACGCCAATACACTAGTCTCAATGGTATTAAGTCTTCTACTGTTAATGTAAACGAGGGTGTAATGCAGGGTGCAATTTTATCCCCTTTTATGTTCTCCTTTTATATCCAATACTTGCCAGTCACCCCAAATATTTTCAATTTTAAATATGCCAATGACATAGCAGTTGGTGGTGCATCCCACAACAACAAACCTTCAACTAACCCCCTTCAATCAGCCATAAGTTCCATTTCTTTCTTTAAACCCCAATAAATGCATTGAAATTTTGTTTTCCATTGACCATAGGCCATCAACTCTTTCTGGATCAAGTGTTCTCAATATCTTGATCAATAACTTAAAAGTTAAAAGGTCACAACACTTCAAATATCTTGGATGTTTCGTGTCTGCTGACCTCAAATAATCCTATCACGTAGGACAAACATTTCTTAAGGTCAGAAAGTTGACTTTTTATATTTCACGTCTTCGGCATCTGAGGGCGCCATTGTACATCATGTCCAAGTTTATTTTCTCACGCGTTTTATGCCATTGGACCTACTGCTCTCCCGTGATCTTTCCCAGTCTACCGTCTAAGGATTTCATAATAATTAGACGCTCACTGAAAAGCATCCCTAGATATGGAGCTGTATCTTATGAGGAGTTGGTTGATTCCATTGTCAACCGACACCCTAAGGCGTGTGATCGTCTGTGTGACTCCATCTTGTCCGATGCGTCACATCCCTTACACACAGCCCTATCTAGCTCCATTACAACTTCTGTAACCCGAAATAAATTTAAACCTTTGTATACTCGTACCACTGCTTTTCACAACTCCGTTGTACCTTACCGCTCACGTTTGTTGGTTTCTAGGGAACGAATATTAAACGAACTTATACACAGCCTCATGTAAATTTTCACGTCGAAATTTTCATTATTTTTTTCAGCGTTCTCGGTGTCCGATTATTTATCATCTCAGTGACTATATGTCTTATCTTAATAGCACGCATACCAAAACAAAAGCGATAACATTCTTTTCACTGTAAATTCTGTCCACATTGTATGAGTAAAGTACACTCTTGACTTGACTTGACTTGAAAAGCCCTCTACCGAAACAACACTTATAACAACGTGCTTCAGTGGTGAAATTTTCGAACGGACTTGAAACATGCTGTATTTTTTTCTCCAAGTAGCTAAATATGAATTGCTCCGAAGAGAAAGACATTTTGTTCGGGGTATGTTGGGCGGCTGGCGTCATTGGATTGTGATTTATGCCAATGAAAAAAACAGGACTCTAGGCGGGGGATGGGTGCTTGAATATGGTCTGCGAAATGTTGCCAAGGTCACCCACCCCTAGGCTGTGCGTGCTCGATAAAATCATCCACTGGATCGATAATCCACTGACCTAATTTTTTCCCTATGCCGTAATCCGAATAGACACGGAGCAGGAATCGTGGTTCAGCAATCAGAATCACAATGGAATTACCGAACTGCACTGATNTGCACTGATAGTTGACTGCCAAAGTCTATCGTCAACGAGACACAGTAAGAAGGCCACTGAAGTAGTAGTTATTTTATTAGTAGAACTCAACGGGATTAAATAATATGTACAAAAAATGTCATCCACCAAACACATCTTCACCGATTGCCTGCTGGTTTTCTCTTCGTAACACCATTTCTGTTGGAACCGCATGGCATCGGTTTAGTCTGTGATTCGTTGTCTTGACACTGTGACGTACACAGATCGTTGGACAGAGGTGGCCAGTTGGTGAAGGTAACTGAATTATCGTCCTGGAGGACTGTGGTAATCAGAATAGTATTGAATATCGGAATTCAAGAACCCGTACTGTAATGTTCAGAACTGGATTGGTTCCAACTCGAACTGCGGACACCAATGAAATACACGAGGAATTGGTAGCATCAAGTGCTTATGTTTATGGATAGAAATAGAGCATGTTTTATTGGTTACAGCACTATCGTCAAACCACGTAACCGTTTGCGCAGACGCATCACATGTACTAACTCGGAGGTAATGTTCACCCGATGTACCATTGGCGGAGCTTCCTGAATCTTGATTGGATGACATGAATCTGTACCTGGTCGTGCCTGGAATGCGGTCACATAGGTCTGGATCATCTGCAGGGCGATTTGTAATTGTTCAGTACCTTCAAGTTCATAACTATTTGCAGTTACGCTTCGTTTGTATCTGATGGTCCAATCCATTCAACGGAACACTTCCTACGTCGGTATTTCCGATTCGAGGTAGAACTCTAGACATTAGTCACGACTGGTTCGAAGGAAAACTTTCCATCATTCGCCAGTTTCTTCGCATCCCGGTTACCATCATTCTGTGTTTAAATATGATTTCCAAAAGCATTCAAGAGACAGCTTCCCACCCCAATGAGTTCTGTTTCCAATCAACCATTGAAAACCAGGTTTTGGACATATCGTACAGCTCTCATTATCAGCTTGATTCTGACAGATGTTCTCCGATCGACCTCGAATGGAATTATTGTCATTCTGGACCATATAGAAGTATGGAATACTGAAAAATTGTGATTTGGAGAGAGAAAGAGAGACGGTTTAAACCCCACCCCACATCACTCTCTCCACTCTGAAGGGGATTGTAACCCACCAAGGGCAGTAAGAATAAACAATTGACTGGGCCTATTTGGGCCACCATTCAGACAGAGTGCGGCCATTGTCCACCGTTCTGTGTCAGTCCTGTTTGCAGTAAGCGGGGGTTCTGCATCACACCATGTGCGTCAATGCCGTGTACATGTGCGCACTTGTCGCTCTGTTTTCTCTCTCGCTCTCTCTCTCTGTGTGTGTGTGTGTGTGTGTGCGTGGGACTGTATGTAGCCATTTCCGATGTTGATAATGTGCACGCTCGTGCACACCACAAGTTGCTGATAAAGTCCGAATGCATACTGTTTCCATTTTTGGTCAAATCTGTGCATCCTACGCATTTTTGCTTTACGTTGAAGTACGTTCTGGTGCGAATGAGAGCACACACACACACACACATGCACACGCACACACACACACACACACACACACATACACGCGCACATGAACCCCCGAACGCCAGATAAACAGAGCCAGAAAACGTGTTCAGCAATCCGTCTTCGTCAAACTGGAATTCACTGGTTTGGTTCAGGAACCCGGACGTTTGTAACGGAGCAGGCAACGGATGCAGGTCCCTCTATGGTAAAATTTTCGCAATAAAGCTTTGTCAACAACAACTTTCAGCTTGACATTCACGGTTGAACAACTAACTGCTGGACTCAAAATATGAATCATACACGCGAGCAGTAGCAAACCTACTTCACAAATGATACTTGGTTTCACATAAAGAACTGAACGACAATACCCCCAAAGAGAAGAGATATTAACGGGGCTACTACACAGTGTGGATTATCATTTTGTCACTTGGGCTGAAAGGCTTGAGGTTCGGGTTTTGCTCTCCAATCACAGAGCAATTAGATCGCAAACGATTCATCTCCAGCCCAAGAGGTTATTCCCAATGAGGTTGTTGGACCGAAAAACCGCACACACTCAGCAGGAACAGATTTGACATTTCCATTGAATAACAGGGAAACATGCTATGCGGACAGCGGCAGTGCGGTACGCGAACTACTATTACCCCACAATGTTTGTTCACCCAGGTCTCGGTAACCAATTCACCCAGATTCATTACATTTGGTATGATGAAAATAGAACTCATTACCGCTTAGAGAAATCGAACGGATTTTTCGTACGACTGAAATAAACTGAGTTAACCCAGAAAATGTGCCCCTGGGGGTGCGAAATGCTCTTAGGCCCAGCTCAGGAGAATCATGAATATAGCTAAGTGATTACAGAGCACACATACACCGATCTTTACGGCTCATATATGTTATTATTATATTTCACACTTGTCTGAGGACAGACTGTGTGCCAAACAAATCATGGTACAATAATCTTTATGAAAAGAAAAATGCTCCATGATTGGCTTGTGGGCTGAGTACTGCCAGGTTGCCCAAGCCAAGGCAGGTTTTACGGCTCATAGTTGAAACACAGTACTCAGACATAGCTCTGATCAGGTTCTGGATTGTCTGAACTTGGAAATTGCTACACTTAGGATGACTATCTTTAAAACATGAACAGCATGGAATACCAATCAATGCGCGTAAACCCGCCTCATCAATAGACCCCATACGTTTTCATTAGGTATCAAACTCAGATTGTGGGATGACCAGTCCACGGTCTTGATGTTCCGATGCAGCCACCACAGTTTAGTGAGGTGGGCTCTATGTACATATGGAGGCATCATTGTGTTGGAACATCATGATTGCCAATCGATTTTTTGGACTCGCGAGGACAAGAAACTCGTTCAGTCAGGGTTTTCGCATAATCTTCTGCTGTCTGATTTCTTTTGAGAATTAGAAACTGAAAAATTCCATCCGCAAAACAGATACCCCAGTCCATGATGGAGTCCTACCGTATACTCGACGGCTGGAAGCTAACTTGCCAGTTGAGNTTGAGGTCAAACTTGCCTGGTCGCTGGTCGCTCTATTCTGAAGTTCAGTTGATGTGACTTCTAACGGGCGCAACTAGATCAACAAAGCACCAGTTGGCTCTCCGTGGTATCAGTATGATCTTCCTGAATTGTAAGTTTAGTGCTTGTTGTAGCATTTGCTGAATGAGCTGCTTACTCACACCCAAATGTAATGATCACTGTAATTTCGAAGCACTTGTTCCCTGTTTTGAACTACGGCGTAAGAACTGTCTTGTGTTTTGATCAGAGATTGTTCGTCGAATTCTTCGGACCATACGGATGTGGGTCGGTCAAAAAGTTATGAACAATCATTAGTGATCGATGAATGTGCCCAGTAATCTTGCGAATACTAGTAACTAGCTCCTTGCGGTCTAGCATTCACCTTTTTCCAGCTCCGACCAAACTGAACAACGTGCCATTATTGTATTTCGACACAAATGACGGGTCCAGGAACACAACCGCTATGCATGACCTTGGCGTTAGTCATTCGCCTATCGTATGTGACTGGAATACGCTTCACTCGTGTTCAACTGGACATCGTCTGATACATCTGATGTACCACTGACCCCCAACTAACGGGGTGTGCCATTGAGTGCATTTTGATGACAGTGTTCTTAAAAGGGCACACATTTCTCGTTTAAGTAAGTCTAGTCAGTTCATAATCAAAATCCGTTTGGTTTCAATGCACGTCGATGAGTTTTATTAGCATCATCATATCAGCTTTCCGAATATTCCTGGGGTTTTGGTTACCAAGACGTGGAGGAAACACAGTACTTAGCATTTAATTCACTATATTTTGCGTGAGGGAGATTATCCGAGGAATTCCCAATAGTCACGAGCGGTTTTAGAGTATGTCCATCTACGTAAAAGCCCAACTGTTTTTGTACAAAGTGGAACGAAGATAGGAGACAGATCATCTATCGTTTTTGGCTGCACTGTAGATAACCTTTCTACATTACTTAACAGCAGAGGCACTTTGAACGTGTTCCGACCGAAAAGATAACTCATTGCGGGCTGTGTTATCAGTGGGTTTGAATCACCCGTGCACTATCCGAGCCCAAAAATATTCGAGTTTCATGGAAAGATAAGCACTCTCGTCCAATCGTTTCATCCATCTCGATCTCTAAAGGTGCACGCAGGTGAAATTACCGATTTGGACTTTGATGGGGTTGCCAAAGGTCTCAGGCTTGTAGGGTTGACGGGGTTTGGACAATCGAACCACATCACAATGGTTCAACGCAGGCTACGAGGCTAACAATCGTGGAAACCGTACAAATAGAAAAGCTATTGGTAACGGTTAAATCGTTTCATCAACAGCCGCGTTCTTGAATCGTGTATGCTTCCAGTTGCGCCAGTCCTATCGCAAATGTGGCCTGTCACCTCATCGACTGTCCTGAAACTGTATCGAACTCGGTGGGAGGGGCGGGAGGGGGGGGGTTGTCTAGCGGANGCATGCCCATTATGTGTGTTTGTATTCATGTGAGTATGCATTTCACCCTGTGATTTGATGCTTGCACACGCGGCGCAGACAAGCACGCATAAGCTTCGGCATTTGAACGGCGCTCCCCTCACATTCCAGTTCAACCGGAGGCCATTACTTGAATTCCCCACGTTTGACAGATGTGATTTTGCTGGTCGATACAGGTCTGTTATATCTGCAGCTCGCTGTCTGTCTGTCTATCTGTCTGTCTGCCCGGCTGTTTGTTCGTTTGCCTGTCTGGCAAACGAATAAATGGGATACTTGGGTTTCGAACAACAACAACAACAACAGCAATAATTTCTATCTCTCTAATTACGGTCACCAGACTGGCACTCGAATGAAGCTTGATCAGGTTCAACTACGAAACGACTATTCCATCTGAGGATGATTCCCCGTCTGCGTTACTAAAAGCCAGCCTCAGCCGCATGGATGCAAAAGAATGGATTACTTTTTCTACCGAAAGCGCGCACAACTAACGTCTTCAAATTCCTGTTGCCAGCGGTTGTTCGATAGCTGAGCAACAGAAGATAATTGGTGACTCGTAATACTGTCCCATGCGACTATCTAAACCGTCAATTGAACCAAATACTGAATATCGCGAACCATGCATCCCAGCTGAAGTGTCCATAGTGTTTTTCTATAGATATGAAAACTAAAGTAGTTTGGAGTATACCAGGGTCTCCTATGATAAACTTAAAGCTTATCCGTTGTGGGTGAACTATTATGAGCTGCGTTTCAGCAAATGCATTTGCCACGTATTTATTCATCCATCCGTTCTATTGATCGTGTAGCCACGCGATGCAGTTGGTTATGACAAACTGATCAATACTGTTCTAGACTGTTCATCCGTGAACCATATTGACCTAGTTTTAGGCCGTCGTTTATTCGATCGATGTGATATCACCAAACGTTCACTAAATTGCCGATTGGGGTTTGATCAGAACTCTATCTTGTGTGTTCTAATTCTCTGTTTGAGTCCATAACAATACTGTGTTTCCGCGTTGCGATCGGGATTCATTAATTTTTTTTGAGAATCCTTTTTCTATTTAATTCAATAAGTAATTTCTGAGCGTCACTCTCACATAACTTTCGGGAAAATCTCTATGATTTACTATCTGGCAAGAATTTTCAATAATAGGTATGAGGTTCTGAAGGAACTGATCACACATCCTCAGTGTTTGTTACTCCCGACAGGTTAATTTTGCAATCATACTTTGAGTGCCTGAAATATTATCCCATGTTTGGGGAACACGGTGAATATTCAAGCCGGTCAGCGAACGACAATACGGTGGCTATTTCTCACTTGTTATACTTCGGTGAAATTGGACTGCAAGAATAGTTTACGAAAAGCTTTTGTGAATGACACCGCTCAGGTTGTGATACAAACGTTTTCCTCCGTCTTAGTCGACCAAGGTGGCACCATTTCGTTCTCGCCCGCGCGTTATGTGATGATTCAACTCCGCTCCGGGCTAACGCCAGTCAAGGAGCTCCGCATTGTAGTTCCAGGACAACCACCCGGAAGCCAACAGTCTCGACCAATCAGATGACATGCGGTCAGTCACAATTCGAGGCACCCACTCCCGGCCATATTGAACCCGTCGGAAGCTAGAGCCACACATAGATTTCGGAGATCTAGGCAAACATGAACATTTTGGAATCGCTATCTTGTGGAACTGTCCGTGAAGCAAGTGAACCATGAATTATCCGGATTTTAAACGGATGGAAATATTGGCAAAATTTAGCCCAGTTATCATTGGTTTCTATAATATTCCGGATCTGGTCTGTGGAATATGATTTTGCCTAGGTAAACTGTGGGTTGCCTGGGGACAACGGTTACAACCAACATTTTTTCCCTCGTCAGGTGATTGAACACTGTCAGCTCAAACTTCTAGTTCTACTTGTCTTCGTGTCCAGCGCGATTCAGGTAGTTTACTCAAACACGTCCCAGGTGTAGTGACTGTGTCTTACAGATGTCGCACAAGGCAGCTCAATTGCCGGGGCTGTTGTGACTGTTGTCTCTCCCCCGCAGTTACCGATTGACAGAAATTAACGAAAGTAGAATAATTGTTCATCTCGTCCACTTCTTCGATGACACAGAATGATTCTTGTCACTCGTGCAAACTCGGAAGTATGCGTTGAATAAAATTGTCTTTGGTCCGGTTTTCATAACTAATTGAAATTGGTAGAAGAAGACCTGAGAGGAGTATCTGCGACGTAGCACACCGAGATGCGGGGACAGAAATAACGCCAGGGAAAACGATCAAAACAACCCGAAAAGAGAAAAACAATGGACGATGCCGTACCCCCAGGATAGGATCTGCAGCTAATTATGAAAACGACAGTGGGATAGCCCTATCACAGACCTATCGATTTACTCTTCCTTCTCAATGATCATGCTAACACAACAGTAACAGCACAAGGATCGCGAGGCGTGCCACTGGCTGTCCGAAACTGTCGAAGATACCATAACATGTATCATGTATAATCCCGTTGCGCGGGTGAGAACCGAACGTGTGAGTGCGTTGCTTTCAGTCAATGATCATTTGTCCACCCAACCGGTTGTACATATTATCATTTTAGTAGTCTCTCATCTATTACTGGTTTGTTCAGGTATTCTGTAAAGAGTCGATAAAAGGAGGTACAGTATGCGCACATAATAGTCTGATTACATCGTGTCGAATGCGAAAAATGGGGCAGAAGCTTGTGGATCTTTTTTCTCTGCAGTTGCTTGCGGACTTGGTACTCCAGCCGAATCAAAGACCGACTTTCGAATTCCGGAGCGACTAAACGAACTTGTCAACCAGAACTAACTCGGGGATTACAGAGTTCTACAAAATACAATACTCATACTCTTAAAAAGATCAAAACTGTTCTGTTCACAAATGGTCACTGAAACGGCCCTATTCCATGGGCACTAGCGAAACGAAAGAAAGGGGTGGGACTGGGCGCATTGAACTCGGTTGGTTGGGAGTAGTGATGTGGGATACTTATCTTGCTTACTTATCTATTAGGCTAGCCCTTCATCAGAATTCGTCGTCCCCTTCAGTCCTCAGTTGGTCGGGCACCCGAGAAGCACTAGCCCCGACATATTTTAACCATAGAGCTCACATGCAAAACGTGTGTATTACCACAGGAGGAGACTGGAACTGCGGATTCAAGTGATAGACACTCGATTCATTTGGTCCGAAAGCGGCCAAGATGAAGAGTACACACACTCAAATCAGTTTGGCAAATGGGCGAAAACATCCGCGTGTTTTACGTGATTAGATAGCTGTATCACAACAGCGATAATCAGTTGGTCACAATCAGATTGTCTTGGAGATCCTCTGTCCGAATCCCACCACTGCTACCGAAATTTCGCACTTTATCGCATCTTTTAATGGGATGCTTCTTTGAAAACTGATTGTATATTTCTTTCCTCAACAAGGGAAAAGCAAAAGCTATTATTATTATTAATATAGTATGAGGTCATACCCTATTTGGGTATTTCAATTCACCCATGAACAATAAATGTCACTTTGGTCATTCTACCCAGTCTTGTATGTGTTAACAGTCAAAGTGTTATAACCCTGTGAACAGCTCGGAATCCGGTGCCATAGCTGATTTGAGTGGCCGCATATCCACAATCAATAATGGTCCCGATCACTAGCGTCCCTATACCGAAGATCAGAACCAGACAGAATGGGTACAACGAAACAATTCGATTGATTCTGATGCCCTCAGTGGCAGCGAAAACGCAGCGGATTGTCATCTGTTTACTAAAAGAGATATTCAAGAATTGAAACTTCTGTGTTCTACGTCTTGATGTTTATTCTTTCATGGACAACACACTGAACTACCGGGGTGACCCAAGGCTCAGACCGGCCAAAGGGCTACACGGTACACTTTCCGGACAATCAATCAGAGGTCAACAATCCTGCCCAATCAAAGGCTATGCGGTTCAAACGGAAGCTCCGTGACCAAAATTACACATGCGGCGATTGGTTAACATCTGTCTAATCAATGATATTTCTTTGTACATTTTACTTAATCTCATTGATTTCATTCAATAAACTAACTGCTAATTCAGTGGACTTATACTTGCGTCTCCGTGTCGGTAGACTTCGACAAACCATTACGAGTGCTATTCCGTGATTCAACTGCGATTGTGATCCCTGGTTCCTGAGTCGTGAGTTCTGGTTTCTGGCTCCTGTCTGTTGTGATTACCACAACTACTTGCCGTACTTGGACTCAGGTCAAATGAATTTCGGACTGGCATCTCAATATTACTGCGCAATGTTCTAACGAAGAGCAGCTAGTTATAATCTCCTTGAGACACTTCAGAATTATCCCCTTACTCGCCCATGAAAAGCTGTCTGTGGGGAATCGAACACACACACACACACGCTTTATTCACTTCTGATCATCCTTCAAACGCTACCCAATGCAGTGCTTAAGTCTGTCCTTTGAGGACATAGGTGACAAAGATTAACCAAAGTCGTCTCGGTAACATATATTAGGATCGTATCAAGGGACAAACCGTTGATTCTTTAGCTTATCAAGAACAGACTGTTTCCACTTCACAGATAGGCTCATCCTTTTTAAAGAATATGAAGATTGAATTGACAAGCGAAGGAGCACTGGACAGCTGTTTCAACCTGGTTCAGTCTCATCAGCAGTGTGAATCCATCGACCCAGCTGGGGATCGAACCCGAGATCTCACAGGTAGAACGCGAGCGTGCTACCCACTCGACCACCGGGCAGCTTATCAGACCGTTTTTCATTTTCCATTTACACGATATAGCACAATCCATCTTNCTCGCTCATCTCAACATTAGCGTCCAGGGTTATAACTCGGTTGAAAACTTTTATAACCTGACTGCTTTTCAGTTCACACTTTATTTGCTCTGTTCACGACGAATTCTCTCTACGAAATTGAATTAAATGCTCCATCACTCTCATGCAACAGATTGTTTCACCAATTCCAGCCCTTCATTCCATATCAGTTCACGTGTACCTATTGAACTTGAGATTCCAGTCACAAAATGGGACCACTGTCAAGATGATAGCTATTCATTAATAGGTGCATAAGATCTATGGTCTAATCGACACACACACACACATACACCCCTATCAAAAGCGACCACATGTTGCGCTAAATAAAAAAAAAACCGGGGCGTTGGTGGTCCGGTGGAAACTTCAACAGATTACCACCCCATTGGACGTGTGTTCGAATCCCACCACCACCGCCTGACTTTCCCCATTGTTTGTGTTAATAGCAGACCTTTGATTGGCCGCTTCCCCTTTCCTGAAAATTATATCTTTGTATATTCAATAAAAGGAAGTAAAATAAATGTATAAAAAGATTTAAAAAAATTATTTGTGTCAGACTCAAACAAAAATACTTTAAAAAATTGCTTCTTCCAGCACCAACAGCTTTGATAACCCTACTGGATTGCAATGGCGATCCCACACTAAAGATAACACCGGCTAGGGGACGACCCGTTACAGATTCCCGATAATCCATTGTTATTGAACAATCAGGACCAATGAGATCGTTTGCGGTAAAATCAAGATTACTATGCTTACAGAAACGAGGACAATAATCAGATAGGCAAGTTGGGCGAAAACAGGACCCAAACCGAAATCAGTAGACATGGAGTTGCAGGCCTAACGCTCAAGCAAACTATAACCTGTTATTATCTTTATTGTCTCAATTAATATGACAACCAACGTGCTTCGAAGTATCACGAAGGGTACACGTTACTGAAGTGAGTAGCATTCACTGTGCCTCCATATGGAACATGTCAAAGTTATCGCTTTTTGACATTAAATTCAAACATCAATTTTGCTAGATGTTTAGGTAGAAAGTATATGAGGCGCCAATTCTTTAGATGGTCTGTTCGATTCTGTTACGAAAGCTTCACTTCAAAGGAAAGCTTTCCTCGCATTTTTGGACATTCGATTCCAAAGAAAACTCGATCATCCTCTGTAAAATGTTTGTGAACTGAATTTTACCTATTTTCATCTGGCAGCGGTCACTAAAGTCTGTAGTACAAATTCATTTTGCTGGAGTGGACTGTGTTTCAGTGCGTAAAAGTGGGACGATAAAGAAGATGAAGAAGAATTTATGCTATAGAGAGACAGACGCTAACTCAACCAAATTTTTTTATCAAGGTCGACGAAATTCACTATCCGCACGTCATTCAACAAAAGCCAATCATTGAAAAACACAACTGTCCGTCAATGGTTCTAATGTTTTTCAGGACTGAATGACTCAATGAATCATGCACAATATCTTCGCTTTGTCACAGTTGAGTTGTCCGGCAGCACGAAGAATACTCGAGGCATAGTTCGTTCAATGCATCGATCGATGGACTTAATAAGCTAATCACGTGACCGTGATTTCAATCGTAGCGGTTACGCGGACAGTTTGACCGGGTCAGAGGTCAGCAAGGTCATGTTTATCGGGTTGTGGCAATGCAAGCCGAAGGAAAACCTGTCGTGACAGTCAGCTTACATGCTAACTGGTGGATACCATATGGTTCTATAAGTTGAATGACTGATTCGAATGTGAAAAGATCAATGCTATGGGTGTGGCCTCGCAGTTCAGCTGGTAGAGCGTGAGGTGTACGAAAGCGTAGGTGGCGTCCGTGCACGGGCTCGAATCCCACCGAGGCTACTCAACTTTACACAACCTCAACATAAAATTCGACTTGGTTCAATCAGAAATATGTGCGGTAAGACGAACACGAACGCGAAATTGGCTGACACCTATTGAGCCCATAATCTTCCCTTGTAAGAAATATTTAATTCGCTTCATTTCTTCCACTAAACCAATCACCACTTTTGTGGTCTCCTTCCTGCTTCTCGGTGACAGGAGATTCCAGGTGGCCGATTACGAATAGGATTTCGATTCCTGATCTGCAAATATTTTGAGAATGCGAATGCTGTTTGGTGCATGCACTATGCTCGTCTATTCCATCGTTCGCATTGTGCGATTATTATTCAGATTATTGAGAAGAGAATGATCCCGAATGATTGCTGCCTCATTCCTCCCCGTACAAAAAGGATCATTTGGCCCGCTAACACGTGCTCACCGACACACGCATTCAACGCTCTGAATGGGTTTTGTGCAATCTCATAATTGCCTCATATTATCGCTGTTCCTGAGCGAGTCCTGATAGCCCTGGTTCACTGATCGATTATGTTTGAGCAAAGTGAAAAATTGAAGAGCTCTTTGAGTCACTCTATTCTCGAATGTTGACGATCAGAATTAGATGTTGAGTTGCGAAAATGCTGATCACTTCGTTATTTTTTCTCGTTCACTCCTTTTGTAATCAAAAAGGCTTTATTTGGCGGGCATGTGGGTATTGATTAAATCGCAAAGCAAGTAACGCACACATTTGTTTGTACACAACTAATTCTGAATCATGTAGCAGAATGATGCAAGATTTACGTTATAAGCTTGTCTCTGACCGTCTCTGCCGGAGAGTGGTGAGTGACAAACCTCATCTTCCTTGCGCTATTCCCACTCGGTTGGCTTGATCATTGAGAACAGTGCGTCGACGGACCGCTCTGTGTATCCTCTTGATCCGGAAATCGTGCAACCTCATACGAACATTCTTGGTCAAGTAGAACAACATGATTCACCACGATTTGTTTCATCACAACCTTTTCAAAAATATCGTAAATACGTATGGTGATTGTAGTATGGACTGATCATAAAGTACGAATCACGAATTAGAAATCACGGACCAGCAATCACAGGAACAACGTAAGCAGTGGATCACACCGCTACTTGCACGCAATATCCCATGTAGCCGAAACGCGAAGAAAAAGCCACAGGAATGGCAGTTCATTTATTGAAAGAAATCAGGGGGGTTAAATGATATGTACAAAACAAGTTCATTGGTCACCCAAGCCTCTACCAATCGCGTGCTAGTATTTCCGGTGTTGTTCAGCTTCTGTCTGAGCCGCACGGTTTCTGTTAGTACAATCAGCCTATGGTATATAGTTCAGAAGCTGTGACACCTACGCGCATTGCTGACGTCACCTGAGAAGCTTGATTCATTACAGTTGTCCGAAAACTGTAACATGTCACTCCGTCATCTCGTGGGCCACGGTCACCACAACAAGCCCATGAAATCAATGGACCACAGCTGTGATACTCATATTGACTACATTGGACAATGCGTATGATCAGTGTCTGCTTAAATAATTGGTACACATGGTTTGTCAAGTTATCTTGCATGTTTTACCCAAGTGCTCACCACTGAAGTGAATCGCATGTTCTTGTGCAGTAGGTCTGTGCCCAAATTCATGGCTATCTTCAATCAGGGTGTGACATAGTTGCGTCGGAATCATCACGAATGGGGAACTTCTTCCAGCACTGCGACTTCATTAAGACACCCGATGGGTCCAGCTAAAGCTGCTTCGCCACGGATCTTCAAGATTTCAATGTTTGAGTTACTTCCGCAATCACCGGGCGAAGTTGCCAGTCTTTGCGCTGTTCCTCCGAGGGAATCTGTCTTATACAGTCTCGACAAAAAATTTCCTGCACCTGCGATGCGTGTGGTGACGAAGTCTTCATCTTGAAGACTAAGTGTTGTATTCAGAACATGGAATAGTGTAAGAACACTTTATGTGGTACAAAGCAGTCTGTGCAAGGTCTGTGCGACCCGAAGTCAGCACATGAAAACAAACAATGCGCACTCTGATCGAAATGCGGGCATGCCTATGCATCCACGATCGATAGATTCGTGAATAGACAAGTCACTTGACGGAATGTGACCCTGCGNGGGGGGGGGGGGGAACTGGTCAACGGATGCGACACTAATCACATGCCGAGTTAGCTTTCCCCTCGGGTCCTTGGTCATCTTGTTCCTGGGTAGTGGTTTGTGTTCATTTGTTTGATTGCGGACAACAATGTCTTCTCCAAACTGCATCGCGATTGGAACACCATTAGGAAACTCCAGTGTCAGAAAACGGAACACAAATAATGCGCTCTATCATCCGAAATGCATGCATTTGAACTTGTATTGTTTATTTCCGACTGTCAATGTTTGGTAGTCTAAGTAGGCACAGATCATGAATTACAAATTACGAACGTAACGGAAACACTGAATCGCACTAGCACTAGCACACTGGTAACCGAGGCGCAAGAGACAGGCCACAGAAGTAGCAGTTCGTTCATTGAGAGAAATCAAGGAGATTAAATAACAGGTTCAAAGAAAGTTTATCGGTTATCCAGGTATCCACCAATCGCCTGTCCGGACCGCAAGACTTCTGAGTGGTCGACATGATTGGCCTGTGGTTCATTGTCCAGAAACTGTAATGCGAAGGCGCTTGGCTGGCGTCCACTGGAAGGGTTGATTCACCACAGTTGTGCAGAAACCGTAACGCGTCCCTCAGTGGCTGAAGTTCTCCCGTGAGCTAGGAGCACTACAGAATGCCATTTGCTTTCTGTAAGGCGTCTGGTACAGCGCTAGCCAATATCCCGTAAGTTAGTTTACCACGACACACTAGGAATGTGCGTAATAAACGTATGCCACGGATGTGCATAGTAAGTTATACAAGCGATATTGATTCAACCAAACAGTTCATCATCACATTAATCCATAGAACCAGTGTTTGAAACCCAGTACTACCACCACTCAACTTCACCACTTCTGTCTATTCTTCGGCAGCCGCTGTTCAGTTACTTCCTCCTCCTGAAGATCGATTGAACGATAGTGTGGTGATCCAGACTTCCGTGACCGCAATCCATGCACGACTAGGTACAGTTTCATGTCATCCAATCACCGTTCAGGAAGCTCGACCAATGGTACACCGGGTGAACATGACATCTGAGTTAGCACATGATACGTCGGTGCAAACGGTTACGTGATTAGAGGATGCTCGTTCAACCAATGATATGGACTATTACATTCTATGAAACATGATCTAATTCCATTAATAAACATAAGCATTTGCTGTTATCAATTCCTCGTGTATTTCGTTGATGTCCGCAGTTCGGGTTGGAGCCAATTCAGACTCTCGTGTTCCTAAATTCAATACTATTCCGATTACCACAGATAGTCTCTATTCAATAAAAGGATGTAAGAGATACTCATACTTATCTAATAACTGATAGAACAAATTCAACTGTCATAGTTACCAAAGTACATCCGAGTTTGAAAGATTTTGCCCATATGTCATGTAGCTCAGGGTTTTGCGAGAAGATTAGCGGTTAGAGTCCATGCACGGACACTACCATACTACACAATGATGATAAGTCACACGAAAGACGAGACGGCATCTGCCCAATGCTTTTTGTTGACACACACACACACAGAAAATTCTGTAGCAAGTTTTAAACCGACGCAACTCACATGATTGCAATAATATCGTAGTGATCCCAGCCTGCGAGATGACGCGTACCCTGGAGCGACGCGCTACAATTTTAGAACAACTGTGATCAAGCAAACTTCACGGGTAACGTTAGCAAAGCGCATGCGTGTCACAACTTCTGGACTATATACCACAGGTCGATCGTACCAGCCAATCAGAAACCGTGTGGCTCAGACAAAAACCAAACAACGGCAGAAATACTGGAACGCGATTGGCAGAAGTCCGGATGACCAATGAATTTGTTTTGTACATATTATTTAATCCCCTTTAATTCTTTCAATAAACGAACTAACACTACTGTGGCCTTTTTCTCGCGTCTCAGTTACGTGGGATATTGAGTGCAAGTAGCGGTGTGGTCCAGTGCTTACGTGATGTCCGTGACTACTAATCACGGATTCGTATTCCGTGATCCGTGTTTCGCGTTCATTGCGTGCTAATGCTACGATTACTACAACAACTACAACTAAGCAACGAGCCAGATTGTGAGTAGTGTTAAGAAGCCCACCCGTAACGTGTAAGTATAGATATTGAACAGCAACAAAACACTTGAGTCACGGATACGTGACAACCTCTCTCTCTTACACCCACGTGCCATTGTTCTTATTTCAGCAAACATGCATGAATCATTTTCTTTTAAAGTGATATATTCGATGCTAACTTTGCGGCGGGGTCCTGGACATTCAACAAAGAGTCGGTGATACAATTTGGTGATGCACTCTCTATGCAGATAATATGACAGACCATTTGCGAAGACATACATTGGCGATCGATGTAAGTCCCGTTTTGGCTAGTTAATGCCGACCAAGACAACTCCGAACCACAAATTTGATTCAACCATGTGGTGCATACAAGGAATGTGTGTGCCATTTTGTGTGGCTTGAATTTTTGCACTGACACGGAACATATCTCCCCACTGGTACGAGAAATACATTGTTAGCAAATTAATAAAAGCCCCACTTCACCAGATCGGTTTACACGCACACAGAATTTAAGTTTTCGAAACTATCACTATATCGGCTCGCTTCGGGTTATGCTGAGAAAGTACAAGATGTGAATAAACGACTAGCTTTTCATGAACGGTACCCAGTTGACCGTTACCGTCTATCTGATAGTGATCGGGTCTCGCTGTTATACCGGAGGTTGCAACACGTAGAAGCAACGACTAAAAAGTAGAATATCAACAGTATATGCTCCCCCTGTCACCCTCTCGTCCACCCCACTCCACTTCAAAATTTCCCGCACTGATTCCACCATCCTTTTTTCAAATTCAACCCATAAGTTTCAATCCATGTTGTGTACAAACGTGCATGTAACTGTAAATGTCTAATTATTGATCTAGAGAAACAACTTTACTCGTACATAGCTTGTTTTTTTTTGATACATGAATGAGAATTTTACGTGGTTGTTTTTCCAGTTTGATAATGGGTAAACGGAATTCTCTATGACAGCGCGCACAACTATAATCCAAAAGGAAAAAATAGTTGCTTTTCGTCTCATTATTATTATTATTATTATTATTATTATTATTATTATTATTATCTTTACTAGAACCAACACTTAGGTACAGCAAACACTTGTGCATCTAAAGGTCATAAGTTAAAAATATCCTTTCCAGATAACCTGCGTGATTCAACTTTTTAAATTCATAAAAATTCTAATTTTCATTTTCTATATCTAACTAAGATTTGGAGGATACAGATTTAGGAATGGTTAGACTTAAAATTACGTGACGAACAATAACAATGCTTTACAGTAGATGCTTTTCAAAACCATTCGAATACTACTTATTATGCTCATTAAATGTGTATGTGTACAAGTTTCAGGGACCAATGGAAAACTGTCAATAAGAATGGAATCCCGCGGAGCTACTCAAAGAGTTGCATAATTCATTTACTACTTTATTTACTGGGTTGAGTAATTCTTTTGCATAAACAAAACCCAGGTCACATTCTCATCCCGATACTGTTGTATTCGACTGATACCTATGTGAACAGAGCGCGATGTTGAGATGCTTGTTTCTATCGATCTGAAACAGTTGGGCTTGGGAAACAGGGTGAGAGTGGTCATACCTCAAGCTCGTACGCTTGAGGGTCCGCTGAAGACAGACAGACAGACGGGTGACGAAAAACTTTCCGAACAGACGAGCTAGAGAGAGGAGCTTCAAGGTCGATTGGGTGTCGCGTCACACAACCGTCTGTCTGACCATTCTTGTGCTACATGGTAAATCTCATCGTCATCGTCATCCCGTGCTTGCTTATATTCTAGACGCACCTGATCTATCGACTCTTGCCCGCATGTCTGTGACTGCAAGAGCGTCTGTTGCCTCCCTCGATCATTCGTTTCCGTTACAGACCGGTATATCATCGAATATGTTCAAATTGGGTCGATAGCTCGTGGTTGAATAACATCCAGACAAACATATTGATCACTACCGGTCGACAAGCTTTTTGAAAGTCAAACCTTACCGGTAACTGTGATCGATCGATGCGGATTATCTGGGGAGGTTCACTGAATCAGTTGTCCGTAGACGTCTTTTCAAACTGCTTCAGAGTTAATTAAATCAACCACGAACAACTGACACATCAATATCTTCAATCGGAGAAATATTTTAAGGGGATTTTTATTCTTTAGCTTTAAACATGTCAGTCATATAGTAAAATGAAACGTCGTTTTATTTGATGAAAAGCATACAAATAAAGCTAAGATCCCGAAGATAGGTTCACTACGACATCCATCGGTCTCATTTGGCGTTGGCTGATATATCCTTCTACTATATGTTGGCATGTGGCACGTTTATTTTGGCAGTCTGAAATTTGACAGTTTATTTATAGAATTAAATGTCCACTCGTGGTAATCAGACAAGTCACGTGACGGCGCAATTTGTCTGACTCCTTTTAGGTAATCTTTGCAAACATTTTTAAACTTCTCGGTACCTCGGACGCAACAGATTTCGTAGTCCAACACAGTAAGGAAGTTCACTGGTTCAAGATTCTAGTTCAGATTCACAAACTTCTTAACCCAGTTGTCGTACGGGAAAAAAAGGAATTGATCTTTTTTACCGACCATATATTTCATATTGGATTTCATTCTCCTACAAATTGTTTTTAAAGCGTGATTAAGTGACCGGGAAATATTTTACAACAAAGTGGTTTTGTATTTCATTGAATAATCGATATGAATCGTATATTGCATGTATAAGTGCATGCGAAATCGAGGTTGGAAAGCACACCAAGTAGGTGAAAACTGTCGTGGTATTCACTCAAAAAGAAGTTAGCATTAAACTGTAAAACAATTAACTGAAAAATATCAAGAAGCAGATTTACCAATTTCTTTTAGTGCAAACTTTTATTCACTCACTCTTTTGCCAGTGACATCATAGCACGGAATATTATCTATCTCGTACTATCTCCCTGACCGGAATGAGGCTCTTCAAACTCGGTTTTGATGAGAAATGGGTGGGATCTGAACGTTGAAAAAATCCGATTGCCTATCTTTGCCTTCAAGTGTGTTCCCTATGGCCTCGTCTAACATTCGAATCCGGGTTTTCCTCGCTCTGTAATATTATTATATTCCTTTTATTATTATTATTATTATTATTATTATTATTATTATTATTATTATTATATTATTTCTAATTGTGACAATTCAAACCTCCAAGATAACGCCGGTCAAGAAAATACGCGCGACAGTTTCAGGACAACCAATCGGAGACCAAATTTCCGAGCCAATTAAAAACCATGTGTGGCTTAACCAGGAGTGCTGTGACGGGGAAATACGGATGGATGTTGATCAAGGTCCGTTTAGTCAATGATATCTCATCATTCCATCCCGGTGTTTTCCCTTATCAAATTAACCCCCTGTCTCTATACTCACGTGTGATAAACGAGCAGACGCTTTATACACACTATTTTTCGAATCACATTGTGTGACCGACAGCGCCTGGTGCGTACATGACTCTCACCCGCTAGGTCTACTACTGTGCGGAACTACTCACATCCGGAGAGTGGTTTGCACACATCAGGAGGTGGTTACTGAATTCTCACGGTATTCGCGAGTGGATAAAAGCATTTACTTGTATAACTGGAGAGGTTCCTCATCTACTGTCGGACCGTTTCAGTAGTTATCCTGTGTGGCTGTGGAAATTCTGAAGACTTGGTCCAAACGAGAAATTTCGTTGTTTAGATGCCAATTTACCGATACACTTACCGTTATCTTTAATAGGCAACTTTTTCCGTCCCGACATCGTCTTGTGGATTTATAACACTACTACTGCTATTGCTACTACTACTCGCAACTGAGTAGTATCTCACCACACTACTGTTTTAATTCCCCAAGGTGGTGCCTGGGCGAGAATAGTCATTCCTTATGAATAATGGTCAGAGTACCGGTAAATTGACATACAACAAAATGTCTCATTTGGAACGAGTTTTTGAATCCCCCTTCCCCCCCAGAAAAAAACAGGAAAGTTAATGGTAGGTGCGCATTCTTGTAATTACTATACTGAACGACAGCAATTCGCTCCAACAGGTCTTGTTCATTTTTGACCGTTGAAAGAAACTGCCACCACATTCTATTGTGTCCTACTCACAAATGTGAGTAGCGCCTCATAACATTAATACTTCTACTACTACTACTACTACTACTACTACTACTACTACCACTACTACTACCACTAATACTACTACTACTACTACTACTACTGCTAATAATAATATTAATAATAATAATAATAATAGTAATGAAAACAAATTTATACGAAGTCCATATTCATATCAGATCCCGACATCTATGTCTGATACGATCGATATCCTACGATCCTAAACTCAACTGTGTGCGTCACCTTTCATCATAGATGTTTACAAGTATATCCTTCACCTGCGGACAGATTAGAAGAGGGGATCAATGCGACGAATCTATTGTGGACTTGTGAACGAGGTACATACGGTCGGTCGGTCCTTATAAACAATTCGAACAACTGCATCTGGACCAAACTGTGTCCGTCCAAACGCAAAGTCCCGGTGAAACTTTCGTATTATTTATAAACTTGACGAAACCACATACCATTCGAGATTCGAAATAGTCTCTAGGGATGTATATGTGAAAAAAATACACTTACGGACAATAGTTTCCACGGGTAGAAAATTTGTCGCTGGATGGGAAGCGATCTGATAGATTTACATCTATCTTCATGGGACCGGATGGGAGTCTACGAAAAGCAAAATCCAACCCCCCAAATTCACTTGATCGATCGATAATCGAAAATTCTCTCTACCATGGTTTGCGTATCTGCATTCAAACACAGTTATGCAGCTTGAAGGCGGATATTGTTTGTGATTGCGTCTAACGGTGATCGCATACTATCGAATAACGGTACGGGCGATGGGTAAGGTGTGTGTGTGTGTGTGTGTGTGTGTGTATGGGTGTGGGTGTACGCGTGTGTGTGTGTGTGTGCACTTCGTATCACAACTGACCCATTGTTTCTTTTCAATCAACACATTGATCAAACGCCTTTGTGTTCATAAATATCAATGTGTAACAAAAATAAAACAATATCGAGAACTATGATGGCGAAGAATTTTTTGCGATATACCGCATCCGGCCGTGACATATGTATAAAACAATCATAGTACAGATATCTGTTTGACAAATCACAGCTCAGTTTATAACGATGATATAGGCGAACAAGCAGAGCTAACAAAAGTGACAGGGCTAGTGGTAAAAGTGTTCTCGGTGCTTTTTGTCTCGATTAGAGGAATTCACTGGATAGATTGTGTCAACAGAAACGCGCCTATTGTACTATGGTACTGAATTGTCCCAGACAATTATTTTTTCTCCGTTCAGTATTTAATTCCGTAATCCGTAATCAAACAACTCTCTCGTTGCCGTTAAATGCGCGAACCCTTCATGGTTCATTTTTTCTCCTTTTCTGTTGTCATATGTCCGTGGTATAACAAAGAAATTCGATAATCTTCTCTTTGAGTACCAAAGAGATTCCATGTGTCAGAGGATTGTCCTTTCTCGCAGCTGTATTCTCATGCATTCCCGATTGTTTCATCATTATCAAATTTTAATTTATCAATCAGTGCTTCCAATAGTCACCCGGGGGAGAATGCTTTCGTTTGCTTGAACGCAGATGTACTGCACTAAATATAGGGGATTAAATCATCCCAAATGTGCACTCTTTAAACTTATGAATAATTCAAAATTATTTGGTGTTCCTGTTCCTCCACCCACCCATCCACCCTCCGACACACACACACACACACTCGTAATCCTCGCGAACGCTTTACAGTGATAAATTTGTCATGTCTCGGTTTTTTAACCTTTTTATGGTATACTGCAATTCATTTGTATCGTATGNTATCGTATGCGATCGCCCCAAGTGTGCAATTAGCTTAAGAACAACGGTCCTATTGCATTTGGTCTATCTTTCCGGGTATAAATGAGTAGTATACGGGTGGTGGATATCGCAGTGTTCTGAGAACCTAACCCGTAACCTTATTGGTATTGGTATTGCAAGCACACATGAACACCACCGCGCCGGGTAGCACCTGATCCGACCGTTTTTCATTTTACCTACCCACAATATACGAGGTCTCCGCGAGATGTTTCCGGATACACAACAAGTTTTAGTTGAACACAAAATAAGCACAACATTTTTTCAAAGTATTCATCACCAGCATAGTTCCATTCGCTCAAATCATTTGGGCGAAACAATCAGCTCGATTATTCCGAAGTGGATAAACCTTCGACCAGTTTAATGAAGGTCTCCCTTGCAGCTGCAGATGACTCGTATCGGATTCCACGCATTAAGCGCTTGACTTTTGGGAACACAAAATAGTCACACGAAGTCCACAGGATAAACAACCTCCTGGATTCGTTCTCTAGCTAGAAAATCTCCGTCGATATACGAATTTGTAATGGCTGAAGTACGAAGAGATCACGGATTACGAATCACTTATTAGGAATCACGGATGTCACGGAAGCACTGAAACAGTGCACGACGGTGTTCCACGTAACCGAGACTCAAGGGAAAGACCACAGCAATAGCAGTTCATTTAATTGAAGAAATCATGGAGTTTAAATAATATGTGCGAAAGAAGTTTATTGGTTATCCAGGCATCTACCAATCGCGTACCCGTATTCCTGTCGTTGTACGGCCTCTGCCTGGGCCTCATGTCGTCTCGTTGATCAGTAAAATCGGACTATGGTTCGTAGTCTGGAATCTGTACGGTGTAGGCACTCTGCCGACGTCATCTGGAAAGCTTGACTCATTACATTTGTCCGAAAACTGTAACGTGTCGCCCCGTGATTTGCGTCATCCCGTAAGCGAGGATCACCGCGGACCTGTGCGCACATACGTTGTCGTGGTGCAACAAGGTCCCCCTCGCTCCTTAGACGACACCCGACAACAGCTTCCAGTACTTTCGGCAGACAGTGAGTGGCGTACCAGTCTAGGGTGACGGTGCTTCGATGCACGAGCGGTACAGTAGCTGTATGACCGGTTTAGACCATGGACTCAGTCACCATCTGCTTGGCCTGACTGCGCTCTCGTCGGAATTCCTGAGGAGGTGCTCCAACAACCGGCGTCCTCTGAGTTGATGGTTTCTTCGTCTCTGAGTCGAAACTGTACTCCCACGTCTCAACACTACTGATGATCTCCCAAACTGCATTGGATTATTCGCCATCAAATCTGGCAAGCATTTTGCGGCACCAATTCACCCGAACTGCTTTTTGTTTTCCACTGAGCTAATGGGTTACCCAGCGTGCGCGCACCTTTCTCAGATTGAGTTTCCCCTTGTAGAATGGCGTGGAGTAATCCCAATGGCTTCCACCGGTCGTTCGCCACTGTCACCCGCGCATCCTCCTCCGCCATGGCTCAGCACAGCAGTAATGCTGTCCGCTGTGATGGCCTTCACAGGTTGACCACACTGTGTCTCATCATCCAGGGATCGCCTGCCCCACTTGAACGCCGCAAACCACTCCAGCACAGTGCTTGTTGAAAGCGCATCATCACTAAAGGCAGCTCGCATACGATAATCACTCTGCTGTTGCTGCTGCTGTTTAAATCACATTTGTAGTCGTAAAAAATTATCGCTGTCCAGTGACATTGAATGAGTTCCATTCTTACAGTCCGAGTATAGCGACCCTTATGGCTTGTGACCTGTGCTCGGCTGTTGATATTTGGTTCTGTGAGTTGAAATCGCTGGACACTATCCACAATAGATTACAGTTGATGTTTTCCTGCCGGATTATCTGCATCTCTTACGTGTACTGCAAATGCGGAAACATTTTGCTCAGCCCTCGTAGCAAAATCCATATTTTCTCGTATCAGCACTAGCCTCCAAGTTTATAAGTTGATTGGAAACATTTGTTAATACGGTAATGAGACACAACCACGTCGAAACAGCTGTTCAGTGCAACCTAGCTTTTCAGTTCAAACTTAGTTTACTCTGTAAACGATGAAATTCACCATAGCATCGAATCAAATCCACCACTACTCTCATGTAATAAACGAATGGTTAACGTGATCCCAAAACCGGATGCAACCCAAGTTAGTGGAAGTCGATACTCAATTGGATAAACCAGACTTGAGCAATGAACTTGTAGTATTCCACACAGTTGGTTCATTTTGTGAATAGGCCAACTACTGCGACTGTTGTCCTCTACCTCGCTTTTCGGTATTTTATGCGATGGATGAATTGCTTGCCTAAATTTGATCACTGTGGCAGCTTGAAGTTTGCCCGACATATATGGTGACT